>JAKUAN010000075.1:0-50012 GCA_030674715.1 Clavispora phyllophila
CACCCGAAAAGGGTTCGGAAAGCCAAATGCCCTTCTCCTGTTGCGGGAGTTTCCGTTCTTCTCGCACGTTTTGGGAGATTTGGAAGAAAAATGTGGGTGAGAGCATGTAGTCTCAGATCTTCTGCTTTGCCTATTGTGTTCGCGTCTCGTTGGTTAGATCCTACATCGTCAGTCGATTTTGCCTGCTCCGTGTGCTGACACTGAGCGGCTATTTTTCTCTGCTTTTTCACGAATCATTAGCCATTGCTATTACGCCTCTGTGTTTTGTCTTATATTTCTTCCGCTTTATGTCCAGTGCTATTTTCCGGTGTCTATTGTTTAAGCGACCCAGATACAATGCGCACATCTGCATCCCATACGAGCCGGAGAAATGGAACTGAAAGGGAAAGTTGCACACTCCACCCAAAAGAGGCCGAGCCAAGTCATAAAGCCATTTCGGCTAATGCGTTCTATTCCCCGCGATCATGCCTATTCTGAAACGCCCATGGCCCGTCCACACCATCACACCTGATAGTGGGAGGCACGGGTCTCGGTCTGGGTCCGGTTCCTGTGGTAGCACCTGCAGAATACCCGGCAGTGGTGCCAAGCCCAGCTACCGACAATAGCCACGAACAAAAAAAAAAGCCGGACGAGAACTCATTCGTTGCCGAAATAATCTATTCAGTGGTTCCGATGGACCGGACTCTGCGTGTAGCCTTGTAGAGTAGACGGTGCGGTCCGCGCGAAAGTGCGAGCGCATTTTTCCCTTTGTAGCTGATTCCACTCCACCACCTTTCTTTCGGGTCCGGAAACGCTTTTGTTCGTTATTGTTGTGACCGACGGACCTTTGACCCGGTGAATTTCCAACACTGTGGATCCTGCTCCGTATCCACTATCCACCTATCTGCTCTAGCTACCCTTATCTCCACCCAGCTATATATAGACCCCAACCCTACCAACTTACAATAAGCTTACACTGACGTGACGGCTTGCTTCTGGAACACTTTGTCGCCAGCTACAAACCACAAACTACACTACAAACTACATCCACAGCCTCCCATCTACCATCATCTCAACTATTACATCTCCAATGATGACTGAAGAGCCCAAAAGACGCACATCCAACTTCTTTCCGGCGCCAGGACCCGAGCCAAGCCTTCTCAGCAGCCCGTTTCCCACACCAATAATCTCGTCCGGTCCATTTTCCGCCCTAGATCCGGCTCTCCACAAATCCACCGCCAGCCCATTTTCAGCAGATCTTTTTGCGATAGACAGACTCGGAGACCTCTTGAATACCCCTTCTGGCCGCCCTGTGGATCCCCAGGTGCTGCTAACGCCACGTGACCTCTTTGACGAGTCGGAACCGGCCGCAAGACCCAGCCTCCTCCAACAGCTGCTCTTGTCGCCCGGGCGCCTTTCCCGGAGGTCACCTGCCGCTGGTAGGCCGTTTACAGCTCCATTTCTCGGCCCTGTGCCCGAATTCGACTTGTCTCAGCGCCTTGGCGCCCTTGAGCTAGGGCTAGAGCTGATCGAAACTCCGTCGCGGTCCTCCATCTGGAGCACGCCGCGGAACGACGGGCTGCCGCTGTTGCGGCCGTGGGGCGAGCCGTGGCCACGTGATGGTGACGAGAGCCGTTCTGAGGACTTAGGACCCGCATTCTTGAAGACAGGGCGAGTAAGTGATCCGCGCGCCAGTGACTGGTCAGTGGAGCCGTGGGTGGAGTCCATGGGATCGTCCGAGCCCTCGGAGACGGACGCAAAGAAGAACATCTACTCAGCAAAAGTGCATCGACCGGTTTTTGTTCCGCAGGCAGGTACTGCGGCTATGGCTACAGAAAAGGCAAGACCCGAGAGGGCCGCGGGTACAGAAAGATCAGAGCCATCGGAAAAGGTCCACAGGTCAGAAAGATCGGAAAAATCGGAAAACGCCGAAAATACTGCACGATTATGGAAAGCGGATAGGGGAGAAAGGTCTGAGAGACCTGAAAGACCCGAAAGACCCGAAAGGTCTGAAAAGGTTTCCAGCTCAAAGGTTTCACGACAAGAGGTGGTAGGCCGCAAAGGAAAGGCAGAAGTTATAGAAAAGAGCTATCACCACGATGGCTGCAAGAATATCGGCCCCAAGAGAAGTAACATTGTCATTAATCTTGGCTCCACCTCTGCTTGTGCCCCCCATACATCCGGCTCCAGCCGTCATGTGCTCAACCGTTTACACGTCAAGGAGTATCCTGAGGACTACTGCTCCACGTTCTACAAGCGGAATCGGCACGGATACATGTTTATCCGTGAATTGTCCAACTCGCTTAAAGTTAATACCAATGGGCCCAAGTCATGGGTCACAATTAAGGTTTGTATGGGAAGTGATGACCCGCAGAAGCTAAAGGTGGATGTGAAGCGCTTACCAGTGTGGAAACCAATAAACTTGAACCAGCCTACAGCAACTCGAAAGTTTTCCCGGCGTGATTCACAGCGTAAGGACCGCCGGCGCTCTCCACGGTGATACTATGTTGTTGGATGTCGCTGCCATTAATGTACTGGCTGCACTAGACTAAGACCACTTTCGATGCAGTTTATTTTTGAATAAGGTCTTCCTAGTGCATTTGAATACTCTGGGATGCTAGTGCAGATGACTGCTCTGAGGTAGCAGATGACTACTCTGGGGTACTAGTACATTTGACTACTCTCAAATGAGGTCTTCAATAGGCCATCAAGGATGTCATCATGTATCCGGTTCCCTCCTAGAGCTGATTGCTGTCAAACTCAGTGGATCACCATCTGGTGAGTGGACAAATCTACAGCCCCAGACATGGACTCCATTAGTATGGGACTGTCTACAGTCAATTTATACCCTTCCCCTGATAATAGGCACGTCAACATTACGCAAAAAAACACGGATCGGACGGACAAAATTTGACCCGATTGCATCGGCAAACTCCTGGTTTTGGTTCCGTGTTTTTACCTTTTGAAGCGTTTGAACTAGGGGCCTCCCTAGTTAGCAGCCTGACACCCTCAACGTGCCGGCCAAACCCGTGCCGCCGAGACAACACCCGTGCCTCTCTACCACACCGCGCGGGAAATTGGCCAATTTCTATTGGCTGTGCCCCCCTCGCTCACCACACACCATAGCTACGGCTTGCACGCTCCTACGGAAAGAAAATAGTAACGAGTAGACCTGGCTGTTTCCCTATATAGAACAATCCACCTTCCTGTGCCCGGTTGTCCGGGGTGGCCCAACCAACCAACAGTAGCGAGGCATCTCGGTGCGCGCACGTCCTTGTCGTACGATTCCCAAACGAACAAATGAGACAGAGTGTGTCACCACTTCCTGGATATTCACATCTACAACCATGATCTCCGCCGCTATCCGTTCTGCCAGATCCAGAGCCATTGCTGCTCCAAGATTCGCTGCCCCATCTATGGCCAGAATCGCCTTTCCCCAAATCAGAATGTACTCTGCGCACGAGCACAAGGAAGAGACCTTTGAAGAATTCACCGCCAGGTATGTACCCCCCAACCAATACTTCGACCAAGGAATTTAAGTAGACTAACCCGCAGATACGAGCAAGAATTCGAGGACGCCTACGACTTGTTCGAGGTGCAAAGAGTGTTGAACAACTGTTTCTCTTACGATTTGGTTCCAGCGCCTTCTGTGATTCAAAAGGCATTGGAGGCTTGCAGAAGAGTCAACGACTACCCTACTGCCGTCAGAACCTTCGAGGCTTTGAAGCACAAGGTTGAGAACAAGCAACAATACGAGGCTTACTTGGAGGAGTTGAAGGAATCCAGAGCCGAGTTGGGCATTGACTTGAAGGAGGAATTGTATTCCGAGGCTTAGGCTCTGTATGTTTGACGGCCCTTCGATAGCATTCATGCAATAGAAAATAAACATCTATTCGACCGACATGTAGGCGAGTGTGACGGAGATGGGGGCATATACTGGAGATGATGGGGGGAGAGGAGAATCTTTAGATGTGCCACGGTGGTTGCTTTCATTCGCTAGGAGATAATAGCCAGGTAATACCACAACGGACATACTGACGCTGACTGACGCGAAGACTAGTGAGGGGTGAGGGTGAGAGCAAAAGACTTGCTAACAGACTATACACGGCTAACAGAATATACACGGCTAGCGGACTATACGTGGCTAATAGACTATACATGGCTGACGCTGACGGGCTATACACGGAGACGGAAATGTAGACATGCCGCATAGAAATCATAAATAGAACCAGTAGCCATACCGAGTACTACTATATATTGAGACCCAGGTCGGCTCTACGGGGACCCACCATGCTTGCAGATAGGTTTGGTTTTCAAGTCAGACAACACCAACGGATTTAATATCCGAAAAGCTTACTTATTCCAGACATTTGCTAAAAGTAGAGAGTCTGCCTACATCTGTCAGGCTGTCAAACGCTGAAAGTTTACTAAAGTCTGACAGGTACGTTAAAAGTCACACAAGTGAACCAAAATAGACCGCTGTTGGCTAGAAACTGGTGCACTTAAAGCTCTTACATCCTCCCAGTAACGGACTAAGTAGACAAAAGCTGTTTCGTGAAGATGACCATTGCCGGCTCCCCGAGTGGGCAATTCTGGAGTTTCTCGCGCCACTATCGTCCAACCCGATCTTTGGGGATTATTACTCGTCAGATCGCCCATTCGGAAGCTGATATAATCACCCTTCATCCGTTTTACGGTTCTACTTGATTCCAGCCGGCACCTCTTTCAGCGAAAGTTCTGTTAGGGCCTTACATTGTCTTCTCACCTTTCCACTCTCTCGCTTTTGTACGTGTACTAATAAGGTCCATCACTCGGCCGCTTGATCCGTACGTGGCGTAATTTTTTCCACCCTGAAGTCTGTTTTCTTGCATCTCTGCCCGGACTTCCTCGCGTCTCTGCCACCTCTTCCTCCTATCTCCCTCCGATTTCACTCTGATCTTTCCCCGACCCTATCTTCCAGTCCTCAATCTCTCCACCACTGCGCACTTTTTTCCTAAATCGGCGCAGCCACCCAAAACCGCAAATACCCTCCACCCTAACAAAAATCACCCCCGGCGCTTCTCCACCAAAAACCCACTCCAGCATAAAAAACAACACCCGCACCACCCTTTGCCAACCACACTGCCCATAATCCCTCCCGTTGGCACCACCACACCCATGCCCATCAAATTACACGCCCGTGGGTGCAAAATCCTGCAGACAATACCGTCCCCATTGCCCGGCTCGCTCCACAAGCCAACTCCTCCTACTCCACCTCCACCTCCACTCCCCACACATCCTCTGGGCGCCTGCAATGAACCGGCACCCCCAAAATTTGTCGCTGCAAAACGATGTTCCCCCACGGGTGAGCGCCCACGCGGCCTCCCTCGCGCCCCCACATCTCCCCACCACCAACGTTGCTGTTCTGGCCTCAGGCTCTACTCCGCCAGGCACAGGCTCCCCACAAGGCGGAGCCACCGCGCCGCCGTCGGCGGCCGCATCGTCGGCCGCGCCGCCGGCATTCGCCATTTTCCCCCAGAACCCCAGCATCGGACTCCGGCTCCTCACGCCCGTGGTTCCCGCGTCCGACAACAAGCCGGCGCTTGCCGCGTTGTCCACGTTCCAGTTGCTCTGCGGCCTCGGCTTGATGGGCCGCCGCTCGGTGCGCCTCGGCGAGGCCGTGTGGCGCGCGCGGCTCGGCGCGGTGGCGCGGTTTCTGTTTGGTGGGGTATTGGTGCTTCTATCGGGGCTTGAGTACGCGCGGTTGCTGCTCCCGTACGACCCGTGGAGCGAGGAGGCGCGGCGGTGGCGCCAGTGGGCGATCAAGAACGGCCGCCGCCCGTCGTGGTGGTACGGCGCCATCGAGTACTACACCCCCATGTCCATGGACCAGTGGCGCGCCAAAACCGCCACCTGGATCGGCAACACCGCCAATGCCATGGAGACGGCGGTGCAAATGCCCGCAGACAGCGTGCTCTCATCCGTGGCCATCGGGCCCAACAGCACGCTCAAGGCGGGCCAGGCCAGCACCTACCATGACATCTACACCCACTTACGCCTGATCAACACCAAGCGCACGCGCGAGCTTCTCGAGGGCGAGTTGGCGGACGTGACAGAGCTCACCAAGGCCCAGCGCATCGACGCGGTGCTCGAGGGGCGGGGCCGCGTCAACCCAGACTATTCCAAGCCGCACATTGTGTTGGGCGACCACACGATGCAGTCGGACGACGAGTTTGACATGGTGTGGGCCAACTTCGAGCCGTGGGAGGAGTTGGGAGACGAGACCGAGTTCGACGTGCGCATCATCCCGCGGTGGCTGTACCACTCGCAGTGAGGCGTTGCCTTTTATAGACTGGTGCGAGCTGCGCATGACACCATGGCATGCAGCTGCCTGAACTGCGACGCTGCCTGAGCGGGAGTGCAACTGCCTCATTACGTCCCTGGGCGTGTTAACAGCATTCTTACGATACACCTAATACACAAGCATTGGAATCGGGCGGGTTTATATTATGGGCATCACTAGTTCGCCCAGACGTAAATAGATGCGTAGAACAGCATAAACGGTCACAGATAATGCCTGGCGGTGTTCAGCAGCTTATGCACCCAATAATGTGAGCCTATGCACTTTTTCCGATAATGTGAGCCTTTGCACTTCTCCCGATAGTATGAGCTTATCCTCTGCTCCCAAGACGAGAGATTCTTTTAATGACTTCCAGGAGCTTCATCTTGACCACCTTTTATTCTGCCGACTTCGCCCAAGGCATGAAAGAAGTCCAAATTGGAGGAGGTTGGCATTTCCAGTGGTGACGTGGTTGACGCGAGTGAAGGTGAGCACAGCTGAAAAGTGTCGACCGTTCTCCAGTACACAGAAGACGGCGCCTCTCTCATTTCCATTTCCACCGATGGATGAGAAAAATTTTCCGAGAAGGGCTAATAAAGAGCCAATCAAGTCATCTTAGGCATCACCCTGACCCTGCTCCAGGGCGAGATAGCCCGCTACAGATGCTACGTCCACAAACGTCTATGGAGGCGTCTATATACAGCAGCAGGACCATACGCCTAGATGTCCCGTGTCTCGCCCGAGTCAATCAAGTCCTCGGCCCACTTCAACGAGCGCGAGTCCAGCGCCGTGAGCACTGGCTTGTGGAGCAGTGCCAAGTGGTTCCGCCACACAATCTCCGCCGGGTCCTGGTCTGGCTCGACCCACTCGAAGCCGTCGCCTCCACTCATCCAGTACGCTTGCATCTTGAGGTCGGCCAAGTTGTCGCGCGGCTCCAACAACCGCACCTTCTCGCCGTCGCGCGTCAAGCCCGGGCGCAAGGTGTGGTGGCTCAGCACGTTGTCGTCCTTGCGGCAGAGCTCCTCCACCAACGCAGGGGTGTTTTCGAGACCACCGTTCAACGCAAGATCCGTCTCCATGAGCCGCGCGCACATGGCCATCTCGTCCGCGTGCTTGTACCAGTGGGTGTAGAAGGTGCCCTTCTGCCACGTCAACACGTCGCCGCCCGCGGTGCTGAGCTGGCGACCAAACTGCACGATGGCCACGAAGAAGCTCAGGTTCATCAAGTACGTGAGCACCATGGCGTTGATGGCGCTCAAATGGGCCCACGCGGGCGAAAGCCACCCCATGGCGATAACCTGCTGCACACCGACCTTGGAGAACACCGTGACGGCCATGGCAGTGGCGGCCAAGCGGTACACACCGCGGCGCAACACGCCCGCCTTGGCCGCCACGTAGTTGGCGTGGCCCGTGGTCAAGTCACAGATGCGAAGCGCGTTTTTGATGTCGGCGTCGAAGAGCGCCGCGCGGAACGGCACTAGCGCCGTGGCCAACTCCACCACTGCAGCAGGCAGCCGCTGGTAGTATGCCTGGAGAATGCGCACGGCGGTGGCGGGCGCAAACCGAAGGAGAAGCACTCGCTTCAACATGTGGTCGTCCATCGGAACCTTGTCGCACGCTACCACGGCCTCAACCAGGCGGACAATCTGCTTGGCGGACGGATCGCGCCCAAACTTGTCGTGGGATGCAAGCGAGGCTTGGAGCTCGCGGCACGCGTGCAACGCGCTGACGGCAGTATCGGCGGTTACAGTAGGAGCATGAAGAATGTGGGTATCGATGCGGGTGGCCAAGTCGGACGCACTGGTGGGGTAGAGAAAGGGGTTTCTGCGTCGGGCGGAAACGGTGAGGCGCCGAACAAAACGGAGCATGGTAGCAGCAGCAGTAGAAGTGGCAGTAGCGGCAGTAGTAGTGGTAGTAGGTAGTGGAGAACGATGATGGAGTAGGCCGCGGGATGTCCGGGTGGGATGGGGAGTAGAAAGGAGCGTGCGTGCTCAACAAGAACAACAGAGATCAGACGAGCTGGGAGTTGCTGGAGGGTCCTCGGACGTTGAAGGTATGGAACGGAGCCAGAGCAGACCGTCAAACGATTTTTTGCTGGGAGATAGGCGGCCTTTAACTGGACTAAAGGTGCATGCAGGAACACGTACAGCAAACCCTGCACGAGCGTGCCATGAGTCTGCCTCGAGAGATTTCCCTGAATTGGCACGGTAAAAAAGAAAAAAAAAAAGCCTCCCATAGGAGCGTGGCTCAAATGGATTATACTGGCCAGTCGTATTTGCTGTTTTTCTGCAATAGTATTTTGGTACGCCCCACACTATGGCAAATGTCGCACCGGTGTTCCCCGATATTGGCTTCCGAGTTACTCATTTCGTTGAAACCAGCAAAAGGGTCTCTTCCATTCAAATTTCAATTCTTTAAATCGATCATGACTAAGTGAACTCTGGATAGGAATAAAACCGGTTGAATTCTGTCTTGAGAAGACGTCCTGCGAGTTAAGTGCCGTCTACGCAAGCGGAAGAGGAGCATTTGTAAAGTAAAGCTTGAAAAAGGATAAATATCAAGAAGAAGATCAAACTAAAGGAAAATGTTCCCGAATTTCTTAACCACAGGTGTGCGACTGCTAGCATGAACTGGGTTTATAGACAGCTAATATCGCCAAGAGAATGGACGAAAGAGCCGCTCCTATTGCTAACACCTTCAAAGCTCCTACTGATTGTAATAATAAGTTACATAGCGGTGCTTCAAGCAAACGGTTTACAAAAAAATATCGATACGTTCACATTTGATGTGGCCTGCTTTCAAATTTTGATCCGAACGCCCTTCAATTTCTGAAAAGACTTGTTACTAGAGCGTTATCGGAATTAATTCGAACGGCTTGATTTGCGCTTGCGTCAATTTATTGTTTTGGGAAAATTTTCAGCCGATTGTGAATTAATTCTATATTCTCTATTATAATAGATACCTGCATTACCATATATATATATATATATATATATATATATATATATTGCTTTTGAATGTGCCGGCTTTTGAAGTCCAAGACGATAACCGTGAAATGTAGAAATCGCTATACGTTCTAAGGCACAAGAATTAAAAAATATAAAAATCCATAATCAGGTTTCACCTGTGTGTCAAGTTAAGACTCTATTTGTCAGATATTCTGGCTTGACTCCTCGACCATTCTGGTTTCTGCAGATGCAATGCCAATCCGGTAAGCGGAAACTTTAATTATGCTTCTAGAAAGTTATTCGGCTGAATGTGCGATTGTCATCTCCGCCCTTTTTTCACCCTTAATAGAAGGGTATATTAATGCTTCGTGGAAACAAAAATGTAGGAGAAGGCGCTCGAAGATTTTTCAAAGAGGCAAGATCTTCTACCAAGAATTGTACTTCAGATTTGATTCGGAGGCTACCGGCATGTAATTAACGGAGAATAAGGATGAAGGGCCCTAAATAATAATATACTGCACAATTTTATTGATCTGGTGCCTCACGCCATGATGGAGTAGCCACCTACTCTCATTAGCTATAAGCGTATTGAAAGAAGTGAGGGTATTGGTTATTCTCAAACACCATATGCACATACCTCGTAAATACAGGGATTTGAGCCCTTTATAATTGTTCTCGTCTAAATGCTTGCTGCTTCCTGCACGGTTATGAAAATAAAATACCGGTTCAAAACCATGTTTCTATACAAGAAAACCACACATATGCGCAGAAATTGATGCACTGTTCATTATCGTCAGGGGAAGCCCTTACGCTCTTTTCTTCAAGACCTAAAAGATTTCAGAACAAGAAAGCATCAAAAGGAAAAAAAGGTTTCATTCATTTCACCTTTGCTCCTTTTAAAAAGTCTGAAAAGGTGGATATCTACAAATATAGAGATTTGCTTTGTGGAAGTCGAGTTTCGAAAGTCTCGTATGTGTGGCTGATCATACAGCGATAGGACTTAACTCCTTAAATTGAAAATTAGTTCCAAAGTAAAAAGATCTAGACTATTATCCCCTTCATTTGAAATTTTCATATGCCCTGAAGATTATAGCTTTTGCATAATTGCTGCCTTGGCGTGTCCTTTTCCCGAGAATGCGAAGATTGTGCAGGTAGATACAGTAACCGAAACTTCTATACAGTGATTTCCAGAAACGAACAACAACATGTAGTGCTTTTCAGAAGTCAAACTCTTGAATGAATTTGGTATTACTCAGGAAGAAAGTTAGCATACACCAAAGCCAAATGGTCCTGCAACCACAGAGCAAGATCGTTAAATATCAGATGAACGTTATGAGAACCTTATCTTGGTGTTGACCCGAATGAAAGGCACAACAAATTTAGAACGGAGTTCTTGAAACGAGGCGAAAACCAAGAATTGTTTTTGGCTTTTTTATGAGAAGCTCGACTTTCCAGGAAAAACCGCGTGCAGACGGGAAATCACATCTCATGTCCCCAAAACAAAAATCAATACGCAAACTACAATTTGGCAGTTGCCATGTAAGCTGTACTCCAATTTGCTTTCAATACAGAAATACATCCCAATGAGAGTTATTATAACAGCAATAAAGCTATAAAGAATTATTATTATCTTTTGGAGTAATTAAATTCAATATACTTCGCACCTATAATCCCCAACAAGTTTAAGTTGTAGTGTCACCTATCGTGATATGTATATTCGTTTAAGGGGGTTCCACAATTCCCTTGCATTGGTGAAACAAAATTTTCGAGAAGTCCTGATTATTGCTGATGAATATAATCCTTCGAATCGCTCAAGCTAAGAAGGGCTAACGTTATCGTCAATGAAACTCAATGTCACAGTACTATTTTGGGCCGTTTAATTTTACCGTGTATGCAAGGACTGCATGGTAATTTGAGTACAATTTTTTTACATGCGTTTGCAGATTAGATCTACAGCAGCTCAAAAGATCGATGTTTAACCTCAGCTCGTCTCTCGTCATAGCTTAGTAAGACAATAAATAAGTATTTTGCTTGAATGAGGTTGTCAAGAACGTTTATAGGAACATCGAATAGCAAACTGAATGCGCATAGAAACCAAAGTGAAGAACTTCTCCGCTCAAAAAAAATAAAGTACACTGAGTGCAGGGTCGCCGCGTGGTTAAATTTGGAAGAATTTCGAAAAGAATATTAACTATCGTTCAAACTGCACCAGTCACAAATGCACGAGACCACCTCATTTAGCTAAGTTCGACAGAAATAATCGTACCACTCAATTTGAGATCCAAGTCCAAAGAATATTCCGAAGTCAATCTTGGTTACATTATTGCGGAGGAGAAGGACCTAGCGGATTCTAAAGTAACTTTGCAAACAGGAAGATGGACTAAAATCATATCTCTCATTAGTAGGAAGGAAAACAGTGTCCTATTTTGATTTAATTAGCGAGATCTTGGGCCGTTTTGTATAGACTACTAACAAAATACCTGTTTCCTTCTTGGGAAGCAAATATGCATGCGGAAAAGCTTAAATTGCGTTCGCGTATTCGTAGTCGAGGGACACGAAAATAATTCTATACTAGGCATCACCACAAGATCCTCCTGAAACTCAAATATATAAATATGCCCATGAACCTGTTGATTTTGACTTTGTAGCCAAAAAAATGTTTCTTAGAAAGTCCCTCGTATCGTTAGCTTGGGCTGCTTTAGCAAGTGCGGCGTGTTCTCCATCTTCTGTCAACGGAGAGGGTTTTAACGTTGTTGGTTACAAGTATGCGCATGGTTCAACCGCTGGATGGGACAAGAACTTTCTAGTTAGTGGATACAACTCTAGTGGAGTTGCTTTTGAAACCCTGGGAATTACCGACATAAACTTTTACTTCGGCACTGCAGGCGGAGTCGTCCAGAATGGCGAACTCTACGGAGAAACCTTCACAATCTCAAACTTTACCATTGAATTATCCGGCCACTTTATACCAACAGAGTCAGGTAGCTACACTTTCACCATTGTCGATGCTGACGATGGTGCTGCATTGTCCATCAGAACCGACGGAGTGTGCTGTGATGACGCATCTGCTATCACTACTGAATTCGATATCAGTACTCTCAGAGGATACGCTGGTGTTGGCGCATCTGGTAGCACAACTTCGACTGTTGATTTGATTGAAGGAAAGGCTTATGCCATGAAAATTGTTGTCTTCAACTGGAACGGACCTCTGCTGTTGAATGTTAAGTACGTTACTCCTTCAGGCGAGACCGTGACCACCTTCGAGGATGTCCACCAAGTTCTGTTTGAGGAACAAAACTGCGACGCCAAATTTACGACCACAGAGACCATCCCAGCGAACAGCCAATACTCTACTCCAGGAACTTACACTCCTTCTGACTGTCTTTGGGCTTACACATGCACCGTCGAGGTGGTAACTTCTCACACTGTTACAACCTCCACTGAATTCACAGACAGTGCTCACAGTATTCCAGGAACTTACACTCCAAGCGATTGCGATGAGCTTGAGACCTGTACTGTGACTGTGATTGAGCCTCATATTATCACCACTGAGACCATTCCACCTAACAGCGATCACAGCGTTCCTGGAACTTACACTCCATCGGATTGCGCTGATGTGGAAACATGTACTGTTGAGGTTGTGACCACCCACACTACCACTACAGAAACCATCCCACCTAACAGCGATCACAGCGTTCCTGGTACTTACACTCCATCGGATTGCGCTGATGTTGAGACGTGTACTGTTGAGGTTGTGACCACCCACACTACCACTACAGAAACCATCCCACCTAACAGCGATCACAGCGTTCCTGGTACTTACACTCCATCGGATTGCGCTGATGTTGAGACGTGTACTGTTGAGGTTATTACTAGCAAGTACATTTCAAGCTTATCACCCTACACTAATCTGAGCTCTACAACTGAGAGTTCTACTTCTGCTGCTGAATCATCTACCCAAAGCTCTTCTTTACTCGAAACATCATCAGCTGTCACTGAAAGTTCTTCCCTGTTCGAAACTTCGTTAGTTACAACTGAAAGCTCTTCTTTGCTTGAACCATCGTCGATTACAAGTGAGAGTTCTTCTTTGATAAGCGAATCAATTGTTACTGAAACCGATACTTCTGGTACACTTATTACTGTGACTTCTTGTGTGGATGATGAGTGTGAAAAAACTAAATCCTCTGAAACTGCCACGGGAAGTCCAAGTGTTGTGACAGAGTCTGTCATTTCGAGTACCATTATTACTGTCACTTCTTGTCTGGGCAATAAGTGTGCTATTACTACGGGAGTCGTTTCCGTTGTCACCACTACCGTCAATGACCACGAAACAATTTTCACCACCGTTTGCCCATTGACCACTGAAAGCACTTCTGAGGCTATTTCTAGCCTCTCAACTTCTGCGAAGGCTTCTCCTTCCGCAGTCACTTCAGGTACTGAACCTTCTGGTGTTAAGCCTTCAGGCGTTAAGTCTGCGCCTATTGAGCCTTCTGGAGTTGCATCCACCGGTGCTGAGCCATCGAATGCCAACTCTTGGAATCCTGAACCTTCCGGAGCTCAAACTTCTGGTGTGAAGCCTTCTACAGCTCAACCATCTGGCGTTGAACCTATTTCCGCTAAACCTTCAGGTACAGAGTCTGCCCCAGCGCAACCTTTAGCCTCCATCTCTTCCTCAACCACTATGTACGTTGTCTCAACAGTGAATGAAGGTATGGGCGCTAAGAACGCCTTTAGCATTTCGTTGCTTGCCTTGGTTTGCGCGTACTTGTTTTAATCAAAAAGCTGCTAATACCTTTCTTCCTTCTTTTACCCTATACTTACAATTCTTAACTATCCTTTATTCATGATTTAGATTTAATTCTAAGGTCCAGATTCGGGCTTTAACATTCACACAACAGTGACCATTGTAGTCCATTGTAGTCCCACTTAGATTCTCGAAATAAATTTTGATGCAGGCTTTAATCTGCCAACTCTATGGTACTTTATGACCTTCAGAAGGCCCAGCACATGACTATGTAATGGAATAAGAATCCAAAGAAAATGGTTAATCTAGGGATTGAATTCGGCGAACGTGCAATCAATACAGCACGTGGTAACTCGCTAGCGTGGTTCATTACTAAAATATTTTTCTTGTACTTGAAGCAGCTGATTTAACCTTCTTCAAGACAAATTGGAGGAGTATTCTTGATTTTCCATCAAAGCTAAGACAAGTACGAGACTCGTATCTGGAACACTCAATGTTAATCAAGCCATTGCTGTGATACTCGACTAGAACGTCGTATTTAATGTCGGCATGCTCCAAACAATACTTTAACTTCGTTTCTATAGGGCAGCATACGAAACCAGATATTTCTTATAATAAGTCTCACAGCTAGGTTAGTTCATACACACTGCTGAATTTCCGGCCATCTTTGGTAATCTTTTTTTTCTTTCTTTTATCCTGCTCCATTTATTGTAAATGATGCCCTGTCTCCTCTTTAAAGCCCCGCGGACACGAAATTACGGAAACAATCTTCACATTGAAAAAAACCAGTGCTTTGTGTTTACTTGAACATAGTCAGCGGTGCACCCGCAAGCGCATGACCACCCCCTGGGATCGAGATTTGACCCCCCCGACCGAATCTGTCCTTTCGAATTGTTTCCTCCTCACATTAGATAAAGCAGACAACACAAATGTCTAGAAAAGACCCAAGGCGCACATCGCCAAACAGAGCACCGCAAAACTGCCGGAAGCGGCCGAAGGTGCAAGCGCTGCAGATGATGACGACGTTTCTTTAGCGACCGCAGCAGTCGTGGAAGGCTCAATGTACGTGGTAATAAAGGACAAGGTTTCGGTGTCAGCATCGACGGCTGGCGCAGCAGTAGCCTTCGTGGTAGGGCTAGAGGCAGAGTCTGCGGATTTGACATCCAAATCAGACGCATCAGACGCATCTGAGGCATCTGAGGAAATAGAGGACGCATCTTCCTCACCAAGGGTATGGGTAGCAGTCCACGCAATGAGCTGATCGTTGTTCATGGTGTATGTCTCTAGGTACACTGACAACTGAGATGCTGACATGGTGGCAGTCTTGACAGTGGCACTAGAGGTTCCACTAGACTTGCTGGTAATGCTCGTGGAAGTCTTGCTTGTAGATAACGAGGCAGACGACACAGAAGCAGCATCAGCGGCAGCAGCGGCAGCAGCAGCGGTAGTGGTAGCAGCAGCGGTAGTGGTAGCAGCAGCGGCAGCGGCAGCGGCAGCAGCAGTAGTATCAGCAGCGGCAGCGGCAGCAGCAGTAGTATCAGCAGCGGCAGCGGCAGCAGCGGTAGTGGTATCAACAGCGGCAGCAGCAGCAGCGGCAACAGTAGTGGTATCAGCAGTGGCAGCCGCCAAGACCGCAACAAGGTGGGGCAAAACGGAAATAAACTTCATGACAAGTAGTACACGGTTAGTAACGAAGTGCGCGATCAAGATCGCGATCGCGAATTGTTTTCGCAGATCACGTGTGAGACAGGGGTGTCAACAGCAATTTGAGAATGGAGACAGAAGAAGTCGGGATAGTCAAAGTTGAAGTAAGAAAGACAAAAAGAGTCAGGATTTTTCCTGTGGTGAGGAAAAAAAAAAAAAAAAAAAAAAACAAAAAAAAAAACAAATACCCCGTCGGTGACTTATCCTCCACAGTGGTTGGGATGCCCTTAACTATGAGGCGCATACTGCACACCATTGTGATGTATCTTTAGAAGATCATACAAACACAGAAGCAAGTAGAGTTGAAGCAGAGAGCGGGAAGTAGCATTCCCTAGTTCCGGCGGTGCTAAGACAACTGCACTCGGATCTATAGAGATGTCAGTGGCACGGCCCGTAATCTTTTTCCGTATTATAATAGTGAAACTTTCCTCACTTGTCCTTCTGCCTTCTCTTCACGTCACTTCGCCCTTTTCCACCATCGTCAAGCGTTTTCAATCCACCCTCAATTCTTTATCTTGCGCCTTTTCCTCACCTCATTGCCTCGCCCTTATGCTTACTTCTTCCTCTTCTTGCGCTTTTCCATCTTCGGAGAGCAGTCGGGACAGTACCACACCTCGTCGTCCTTAGGAGGAGATGTGATGCCCACGCACGACCAGTGGAACCACTCAAACTTACAGTCGTCGTTGTCGCATCCAATCATCTCACCAAAAGATACACGTTGACACAAACAGTACAAGCTGTTGTCCGCATCGTCTCCGTTCCGTGCTCCCACAGGGTTGTGACCGGAAGAGCGCAGCGTGAGAGAGGTCGGCTCGTCTCCGTAGTCGCTGTCCTCTGATTTGAGGCGTTTTTGCCGCAGTTTCATCACCGAGTAGGTGCGCTTCTTCTTCACCGGATCTGGCATGGGTCTGGGCGTCGCAGTCGACTCATTAGCAGATTCATCAAGTGCGTCTGTATCGAGCGGCGGCAAGAGGTCCTCGCGCTCTAACTTCTGGATGTCCACGCTGAAGTTGAACATGTGTTTTGAAACCAAGAAAAGTGCGGTGTTGGCGATCAAGATCTTCTCCTTCTGGATCTTTTGCACTAGCTTCATGTCCTCCTCAATCTTCTGATAGAGCTGCTGCTCCTTGGGGTGCTTTGTGAGCGTTCCATTGGCGCGAATGAACTTGTGGAGTTGCGAGTCTTTGATTTGGTACCGTTTGCGGGCCTCGGCAAGTTGCGCGTCTTTTGCCTTGAGTTCTTCGAACAAATGCTTCACCTCGAGCGGAAGATTCAGGAGGTTCTGCGTGTATTTGTCTAAAACGGCTGTGGTGTCCATGTTGTGCAACACCGGTTTGCCGTCGGGTGCTTTTTTGACTTGTGATGTTGGTGTGCATACACTCTCACCCACTGGATATCACCTACTATTTCCACCACTACCATACATTCCATGAAGGGCCTAGATCTCTTGGTGAAAGGTATTCCGCTTTCGGAAGAGCAGTTCGAGTTGGTTCGCCAACAATGTGCCGACTCCCACTCCGATTTCGCTCGTGCTTTCCTATCCCATACTTCTGCAGTGTTCTGCAGTCTACGTCCGTTTGGTTCACAAGCAGTATCCTTCCTTCGTTCTCTCAATGACGATGACGTGATCATTCAACAATGCGAGAAGCACTTAGCAGAAATTGACCTCTCTCCCGAAGCGAAAGAAACCGATTCTTCCTCCGAACTCTGTCTTGCACTTTACCTGGCCTTGTGTCTTGAATCAGAAACCGCTAACCCGCTTCCCTTTCTCCTCCCCCTCTTGAATTCTGTCCACAGGAGACAGGTGATGTTAGATTTAATAATGTATTCCAAAAAACACCCTAAATTGGCGGAAAAACAGGCTGGTGACTTTATTAGAATGACGCTAAGCAAAGGCCCCGACATGCCTATGTCCGATTTCTTGGTGCTTTCTTCGGCGCTTGAAATATTCATGCCAATATTTCCTTCTTCGATGAAGTCGATTTATATGCTGGCTTTGTGTAAGCGGACGTTTCTTTCCCAGGCTCTGACTTTCCTGAAGAAACCCGACGTACGCATTGCAAAGTCGATATTATCCGCTGTATCTGCATCTTGCATTGACGAGGAGTCAAGAAAATTTAATACCGAGGCATATCTTCCTTTTCTTATTGCAGGATCGGAAGTTTCAGGCTCTGGGATTGTAACTTCGCTTTCGCTCTTGTGCATAGTCAAGTTGTGGAGTTTCAGTCAAATCGAAGAGCAGATTTCTCTTCTGACGGTGGTACAGAAGACCATTGACGGATTCAAGTCTGTTGATGCTACGGATAAGGCAATGGAATACTTCTTGGAGGCGCTCGCATACTTGTCTCTCGGCAATTCCGCTAGATCTGCGTTACGAGCAGATGAGGATTTTTTGGAGCACTTACTATTGGTGTTAGAAACCACAAAAGACGGCACAAATGTCTACGGTGCGTTGCTTGTTTACCTGAACTTGTCAAAAGTGAAAGACCCCGCTGCTGATAAGGACACAGACACCATAAATTATTTAAAAAGCGTTTCAGTTCCGGGAAATGACAATACAAAGGATGACGAGAGGAGCATTTCGCTATTCAATGAGAGTTTGGTCCTTGAGCACAAGCTTATAACCTCACTAAGTGGGTTGAGTATGACCCAAGGAAATGTGGCTTCGCAAATTCTTCGTATAATCCACAATCTAGCCCTGAATCCCAAACGAGAGATTCAGCGAGAAATAGTGGCCCAAGGCGGTCTCAGCATAATATTGAAATACTTGACACAATATAGCCTGATAGATAAGGATACGAAAGGAACGGTTGCAGTTTCTTCAGATCCAAATGTGGTACAAACAAGAATCTTTGCAATCCGCGCATTGGCAACGATTTGTCGTTCCGTTGATCCAAAACTTGCATTTTCCAAATACGATATCAAGTCTTCTGTTCCGTTTCTTGTGGAGCTTTTGGGCCTAGGACTGAAAGAAATTGAGATATTTCAAGGCAGTGCCTCTTCTGGGAACGCTCGTATAGAGTTTGCTTCCCAATTAACCATTTTGGACAAACTATACGGATTGCTCGCATTGACGAACCTCTCTTCGATGCCTGATAATGCTCTACACGTTTCAATTATCAATAGGACTTTTGAGAGCTATCTCAAGGATTTAATGTTGGACACAAGCCTGTCTGATATCCAAAAGGCAACCTGGGAACTTATCAACAATTTGATTGCAAATCCACTCATGCTCGCTAAGTTCTTCAACCCAGAAAATGCAGACAGCGTGAGAAATTTGACCATTTTAGTGAAAATGCTTCACTCGAAAAGCGAAAGTTTACAAATTGTTATTGCGGGATTGTTGGCAAACGCCACAATGGAGTTTGAGTTGGTCGCGCAGGTCATCATGACAAACACCACTAACGTGTTTGTGTCATTAATGGAGATTGTTGCGGACATTCTACAGAAGCAGGCTCATAATGATGACCTTATTATCCGTGTTTGTACTTTCGTATTAAATTTGGTCGAAGTTGCTGAGGGACACAAACTCGATTGCCTCAGCAAATTTCAGGAAGATAAAGCCTTTAAACTGGGTTTGAAAACTGTTGTGATTAGCACCAAAAATCCAGATATCATGCTTACGATAAGGGGTATAATTGAGACTGCGCAGCTCAAGTTTTAGTTGGTGACAACGAGCTGTTTTCTTTTTTTTTTAGCCTTTTTTTATAGTGAAATGTGACAAGTTTTATTATCGCTCTATCTATTTAGAAATGAAGCATGCGCTGCACAAACGTGTGTTCGTCATTTTTGATGACTGTGTTATTTTTAATATTCTTCTTTTCTGCGTCCACTTTTGCCTTGATGGCGCGGTGCAACGAAGCCAAGAAGTCGGGAAATGTTGGTGATGTATTGACAGTCTTGGAAGGCAATTGATCTTCAACCAAACACTCTCTAAACTCGTGAGACCAGCTGTCCAAAGTCTCTCTGATAACTTGGATGGACGAGTATCCGATAGAACTCGAGCCAATAATGTCTTTGTGGAAGTAATTCACAAGATTCCGCGCTTGCTGGGAAATTTGAGTAGGAAGCTCGGGTAACGAATCAATGTAAGGGTCGATGTCATCGATGTTTTTCACATGGTCACCAAACAAATCCTGAAGAAGCAATTTGTTCGAGTCCGGGTGGACCCACACAAAAACAGTGGTACCATTGCACAAGATGTACACACCATGTTCCAAGCTAGTGTTTGACAATGGTTTGTACTCTGGAAGCTTTATGAACGAGTCAGTGTTGGTGGCGTCGTCAATGACAAAGCATTCGTCGTCTTGCAAAGAGTGGAGCTCGACCAATGCAGGGTACAAGTGGTAAACCAAGCGCTCGATGGGCATGTTCAACATCTGGTAGACATCGCAAAGGCGCGAATCGGCCGAGACCGCGGAAGAGTCTCGTAATGCCTTGGACTTCATCAACGCCAAAAAGTATGCAGGGAGGTGCTTGAGTGAGTCCGGGAAGATCAACTGGTTGGTCAAGGTGCTGTTGAAGTTATGGTTCTCTTCACTCATGGCTCTGTACAGCGTGAAGATCTGCACGAGTTTCTCGCTAGCAGAGTCGCGCAACTCGGCAATTGGTTCTTTTCCCACAAAAGAGAGGGTATCTCTGACCACGGTGGTGACCACGGCATCCTGGTCAACAAAGTTGAAAACGTCCAGAAGGCGTTCGGTCACGGCCAACACCAAGTTGATAACTCTGACCTTGCGCACGCCTTGGGGATCGGTGTACAACAACGCCGCCTGGAAGTGGCAGTCGTACTTCGTGTTGAGACTGCCGTCGTACTCGAGCAACACGGTGAAGGTCTGGTCCTCGGCAAGCACGGGAATGGCCGGGTCTTGCAGAGAGGCACCCAAGCCAATGACGGCGCCACCATTGTTGGTGGAGAAGCCGTAGTACTGTGCCACCTGCAAGCCGTTGGAGCACCGCAACTTGAGCTGGCCCTGGTAGCCGCGGCACCGGTTGACGGAGTTGACGATCTGGCTGGTCAAGGCGCGGCCGTCGCGCTCAAACACAAAGTTGGTCCACTTGAACACCGAGCCGCCGGTGACGGACGCCAACCACCCGATGTTGGCAATGTCGACCAGGGTGGAGGCCACGGCAAACACGTCCAAGCCCACGTTCTGGGCCACCAAGTCCTTGGCCAAGATGCGGTAGTACTCGTTGTCGGCCTCGTACAATTTTTTCTCTGCTTCTGCCAGCGGGTTGCGGCCCACGTTTCTGTTTTCCTTGAGCTTGGAGCCGCCCGGCCCCCACGACGGAATGGTGGACAACACCGCGGTGATTTTGCCGCCTCCCACCAGGTCCAAGCACATAGCGGCGGTGCGCACCGCCACAGAGAAGCACGGTTCCGGATCGCGGATGCCCAGGCCGGAGCCAAGCTGCTCCATGTGGGCCAACGCGTCTTCGATGATGGCGCGGCTGAGGTCTGGGTCGGCAAACAAGCCGTCGTGGAACGGGATAAACGGGTCGTCCAAGTCGCCGGCCACCACCACCTGGGCCGTCTCCAACGCGGGGGACAAGTTGTAGAGATGCAAGTTTTTGTCAAAGAGGATGATGGCGAACTTCATGCGGGCGGCCGCAGCGTCGGGAGTGGCGCAAAGGTCGTCGGCGTAGCCGTAGATGGCGGCGCGGATGGCGTCGGCCACGAGCACAGGCAACTGTTTCATGGCGCTGTGGTGGCTGACGTCGACCAAGAACACGTGGTGCAACGGGTTGGGCGGGGAGTCGGCGCCGCCCACGTTGTAGTAGGAGGGCACAACAATGTCGTACACGCCCTTGTGCAACTCGGGGCGCAAGTGGCGGTCGACGCGCTGGCCGGACGCCGGGTCCACCACCGCCACGTACTCGGGCGGCACGTGGTTGTTGGGGAACTGGCACACGTTGCACGCGAAGCTGCCCAGCGAGGTGTGGGCCATGGCTGGGTTGATGTAGGTGCGGCAGCGGTTGCAGCGGGGCGGGCCGGCGTCGAGTGGGTCGGCGGCGGTGGCGCGGCCCAAGTGCGCCATGTCCACCACCGGCACCGGTTCTTCCGACGGCAACTGCGGCGCAAACGGGCGGATGGTCACGGCCACGGGGAGGTGGGTCTGCCGGCGCAACGCGTCGGTTTCCGGCACGTTGTACATGGTGGAGCGGATGAACTTGGCGGTGGCGGTGCCCTGGTCCACCGCCTGGTACTGGGTGCCGGCGATGGGCGGCAACACGTTCTGGAACGAGAGAAACTGGCGGAGGCCGAGCGCGGCGCCGTCTGCGCCGGTGGCGGGCGTGGTGTACTCAGCGTGGTGGGCGGCGCGCGCGGCGCAGAGCGAGAGGTGCGCGGCGTGGTTCTGGGCCGCGATCTCGGGCGGCGACAGCATCGTCACCGAGTCGGGGACGTCGGGTGGAACGTGCGGCGCAAGGTGCGGCTGGGTGGCGGCAGCGGGCGAGAACGGGGCGGCCGGCGAGAACGGGGCGGCGGGAGAGAACGGGGCGGCCTGCGGGAAGTGGTGGGGCAGCGCCGGCGACGACGCGGCGGCGAACGGGCCCTGGGGCGGAAGCGGCGTGAAGAACGCGGGCGAGAGCGCTGGCAGGATGTCCAGGTGGGGCGCAGGCAGCGAGAGGGTGTGGAACGCGCGGGGGCGGCGCTTTTTGCGCTCGGCGGGTAGCGACGCCACGCCGGCGGCCAAGTCCGAGACGGAGGGGTGGGACATGGGGACAGAGAAAAGTGTTGATGGTGGATCTGACAGTGCCGGGCCGTGTGCAGGGGTGCGCGTATGGGCGGAGTGGAGAGAACGCGAGAGTAGAGAGAGAGAGCGAGAGGAGAGAGAGAGCGAGAGGAGAGAGAGAGAGAGAGAGAGCGAGAGGAGGAAATGGGCAAATCGGCGGAGAGTGGCAGAATGGGGGAACGGTGGAATGCAAGGTGGAGCGGATACAGCTCTTTTATTAATTTACCTGTGTCTAATAAATAAAAGCTTGCTAATCTTTTCATTGGATCCGACTTTCGCACTATAGCTGCTTTAATCGGCTCCATTGAGATACAATGCGTTGAAAGAATATATTACGGGCATGGTGCTATGGTGCACCGTTCTGCTGGCAAATGTAGATAGCTAACTAATGAGGCTTCACTATTGGAGTGTAGCCCTACACTCACTATGGAAGTATTACACTCACTATGGAGTATTACACTCGCTATTGGAGTCTCGCTATGGGAGTCACACTATTGGAGTCTCGCTATGGGAGTCACACTATTGGAGTCACACTATTGGAGTGTTACTTTTGGAGTGTTACTTTTGGAGTGTTACTTTTGGAGTGTTACTTTTGGAGTGTTACTATTAGAGTCCCACTATTGGAGTCCCACTATTGGAGTCCCACTATTGGAGTCACACTATTGGAGTCACACTATTGGAGGAACACTATTAGAGTCACCCTATTGGAATGTCTAGGCCATCACTTCCTTGCTTCTTTCTGTATATATTGTGCCGCCCACCAAGATTCACAACGGCTCACTGGACCTTGGGCCAACCTTTTTAATTTTCCCGATATTGCGTGCTGGAAATGGGTGCAGCGATGCACCATCGCAATCAACTGTGCACCCTTTGTTCTACCACCTCTCCTACGTATTACTATACCCATCACTTTACCTATTGTCGTCCCATTGCTTAACATATTGTCCTCCTATTGATTGCTCTACAAGGATACTTCCACTAATCAATACATAAAATGTCATTCAGTACATCTGTAGCTTCTTCATCAAACATCGCCATGCCTGCTCTCTGTTAAGAATAGCCCCAGCCGCACTAATTGTCTAACGCATATTATCCATTCTACCAGGCAATCAGAAACGACCACCGGAACATCACACGCACCGTCTTGTCGTTGCTCGTCCCACTGCCGCCTCTCCTTCTTCCACTGGTTGCGTTGTCCGCAGCCAAAATCCAGAAAGCCATATATTTATTAACAAGAATACAGGATAGATCGTATAATGCTTCGCCAGCACAATTGCGGCTTACCGTTGGCAAACTTGATCCCATTGCTTTGCCTGCTCCAATATCATTCGGCTTACGCATTGGTCGCTTCGACATCATTAGACCTATACTGGTTCGATTCCAGTCATTCTTATTTACATGAGAATACTCGGCAATTTATATAAGAATGTTCTATAAAGATGTGAAGTCCATCACAGCTTCGCTTCCCGCCTACAGTTTCACCAATGCCCATGCCCGTGCTTCTTCGAAACTTGGGGTAGATTGCCGCAGTGCAAAGCCGTAGCCCTGGTTATGTGCCCACGCACGCCCAGCCATAGCCGTCGATAGCCTCCACCCTAGACTCCCTCGTCCCGGCCTGGCTCGAAATCAGGGTATATGGCCAAAACCACCCTAGCTGCCAAACACCTCCCAAGCCGCCAAAAACCGGTTGTCCCCGCAGTCCGGCTCCCCCTCCACTTCTCCCCACTACACCTCACCTCAAGACAAGCCTGCACCATGCACGCTAAGAAAAATCCACCACTATAGCACTATGTTAGCGGCGGCCAACGTCACGCTGGCCCTGTTCAGCAACTACTCGTTCTACGCACTCATGGAATCGGTCTCCAGCACGCTCAACTGCTCGGTGTACTCGCTCACGCTGGGGTCGCTCAACTACTCCGACTTCTACTCCGGCGACATTGGCACCAACATGACCACCTTCCTCCCCGCCTACTACTTCACCAACTGCTCAGTGGACACGGTGGTGGCGCAGATCGGCAGCATGTCGTTTTCCGACGACGACGTGATGTACAAAATCGCGCAGTTCCAGAACAGCCCCTACAACGTGTCCGACAACGGCGATGCGTTCGTGGCGCTTCTCTTCACCATCCTGGGCCTGTGTGTCTCGGCGTGGATGTTGTTGCTCATGTTCGTGTTGCTGCCCCAGACCAAGCGCAAGCCGCTCCTCACGCGCGTGGCCGCGGCGTTGTGCCTGGTGGTGCTCACCATCATCTTGGCCCAGATCACCGCCGTCACCCGCGACGAGTACTACGACGACGCCCTCGACATGATCAAGATCTTGAACATCGTCAACGACAAGCGCAAGTACCCCACGCTGATCACCATCCTGCACTTTTTGGTCAACGTGGCGCTCGTGCAAGCGGTGGTGCGCATGACCAAGATGCGCTGGCGCCGCGCCAACTGTGCCGTGGGCGCGGTGCTTCTGGTGGCGTGCGCGGTGGTGGCTTCGGTGGCGCAGGCGCGGCTGAAGCACATCACCTTTGCAGTGGTGACGGAGAGCGGGCCGTTGACCAAGGCGCAGCTGCTGATGGACCTTCTCATCGTGGTGTGGGTGGCGGCGTCGTTGGCGTACCACACCGGCTGGGGCACGGCCGCGGCCTACTCCCCCGCGCTCGTGCCGCTCGCGTGCGTCACCTGGGCTCTCCTTGTGCTCGACGCCGTGCTTCTCGTGCTCACCATGACCTTGTGGGAGAACAACTGGCTCTTGCACGCGTGGATGATCTTCTTGCCCTACATCCTCCACCTCTACATCTTGACCGTGTGCTGGGAGTGGATCTACTGCATCCGCGACTTGGAGCTGAAGCGCGAGCTCGCGGGCATGCTCGGCCGGCCCATGGCCCACGCCCAGGGCTCCTCGGGCTCGCGGTTCTGGCGGTGGAAGCGCATGTTGTTTGGCGCGGCCCCGCCCTCCGGCTTTGCCCACGACAAGGAGATGGGCGGTGCGGCGGTGCCGGGCGGCGATATCTTGGGTGTGCTGCACGATGCGGCCTATGAATCCGAGCTGGACTTGGAGTACGAGGTGGAGCACGTGGACCACTGGGATGACGTTCCACACGAGGGCAGTTCGCGCGAAGTGGAACGCGCCCGGCCTGGCCATGGCCGCCATGACATCGCTGGCCCGGATTCTCTCCGGAACACAAATGACCAAAATGGTACTGGCCAAAACGCTAACCAAAATGGCCAAAATGACGCTAGCCAAAATGGACAAAATGACGCTACCCATGGCGCTACCCATCACGCTAACCATCACGCTAACCAAAATGACGACCCTGATACCGGCAACGATCCCAATTCTACTGACACTCATCACCACCCAGCACCCAGCCACACCGACGCCAGTTCTGCGTCCCATGAAGTCTACTCCCTCTCTAATGCCCCCAGAGCTGACGCGGACTCCAACCACAATCAAGAAAACATCAGCAGGCATGACTCTGGCCCCGCCGACCGCTTGCCGCCGTTCCTGCCCTTTCCGGGATACAGTCGGGAGGACTACTGGGATGACAAGTAAGTATGCATTATAGAAATCGAGAGCCGGCCTCTTGCACCTGCGCACAAAAACCTGTGGCCACCCCACCCCGAATGTAGTTTGCAAAAACACCACAAGGGCAAAAAAGAATGCGATTTCTGTGGATCGAACACAGGACCTTCAGATCTTCAGTCTGACGCTCTCCCAACTGAGCTAAAACCGCGTAGAACCCATGCCGGGACTCGAACCCGGAATCTTTTGATTAGAAGTCAAATGCGCTAACCATTACGCCACACAGGCTGTTGATATTACCTGTGGTCAAAGCTCCTATCTGGCATCGCATGCAACAAAGAGATTTTCAGTGCACCAAACCGCAATTTACGATATCGTATATATTTTTTATAGTACCTAACCAATCCACAATATTCCAAAGGTGAACGCCTCTCCTTCGCTGTTCCAAACTCCCAATACAGGAACCCATTCCGCAGAAAGCCCCATATTGGACAACTTGTGGATATCATCTAGACTAGCCATCACCCGCACATAAGTTCTCTTGATGGCAGGATGACGCAAAAATTCAATCACCGCCGAAAGATCGCTAGTAAACATGTTAACCACGCACTCGTCTCCAACAGGAACAGCCGAAGCCGTAAATTTCTGCACGAGCTCATCATGACCACCAGGCATAGTGTCAGCTTCCGTGTCGTCTTCATACATATCCCGAACTTTCTCAAATGCAAGCCCACCCCATTCCACAATGGCATTGCGGGGCAAATTCGTCACTTGCACGATCGTCAACCTGTCGTAGAAGTTTTGTCCACACTCCAATTCGTCAACGTATTCGCGCCAAACATTGGCCACGAGTTTCGGAGGCATTTCCTTAGTGATGAAGCAAACACATTCCGCTATCTGCTTAACATCCACCAAGGACTTGGCCCGGTAGAGATGCTGGAGCGCAAGAGCAGCCTGTTCCACCTTTGAATTGCCCAGCAACTCCATCGACGCGGGGATAAGCGGAATTTGTCCTGACAAAGTCGCTGTTTTGAACGTTTTGCGACGCTCTACAATCGCCTGCGAGTATGGGCCAATATTCTGAGGCGCCCAATACGACCGGGACCGGATATGGATTCCCATTTTGGGGCCGTCAGGTTTCAGCACCACACATGCAATCTGGATCTTGTATGGCACCGGTAAAACTGTCTCCACGCATACACGCGAAGGAGGTAAGTGGATGCCTTCGAAAAACTTGGAGTAGGCGCTGTTCACACGGCTAAAATGGGCCATATCACTCACTAAAACCGACATGTGCTGGACTTCGGAAAACCAGAGTCCTCTCTCCGCCAATAAGACCTGGAGCTGGCTCAATGCATCCTCAGTCTGGTCCTCGATAGATTCTTTGGTGCTCACAAGATTGGAAATGTAAGTGCGGGTAGAGAGCTGAGATACCCGCGGAAGGAGGCGGAATGCACTTTCAGTCACCGGGATATCCGAAGAGTTTGATGCAATATCGTCAACCACAGAAGCAATCTGGGCAAACTCCTCTTGAAGAAGTGGAGGAACCGGCACGGTGAAATCGCGCGGGCCATCATTCTTCTCCACCGCGATCTTCATAGAGAGATACAGCGAGTCTGACGAGTGGCTCACGGGTTCCAGCTCCACAATCGCCAATTTGTTCGAAAAAAACGGCGCATCAAACACCAAACTCTCAAACTCTCCTCCTTCTCCGCATACGTGCACATCGTACATTTGATTCAACTTCACAAGAATCGGATACATTTGCGCAAGCGGCTTCCCCAAGTGCTTTTCTGTGAGACCAATGGCGGCCACCTTAATCAAACGGGCATCGAGTCCCAGTGCACAGATCTCACTCATAAGTTCTGCCTGGTCTCTCTGCCATAGATACGCCAACAGAGTAAGAGACAACCGATCACAAACATTCTCCACCCGAGTCCGCTGGTAGTGTGAAAGAATGGCGCCACAGCTGACTCCAGCCACATCTGGGTGGTGCTTTTGCACTTCTTTCAAGAGTTCGTAAAGATCCTCTATTTCATCCTGTGGGGTAGGGACGTACTCCAAATTGACGTTGGTCGAGCCGCCTTTTAAAGCCCTCCGGTAGATAGGGATATCCGGTACACATTGCCGGTAGAAGTCAATCACATCGTGTCCCACAGTCTGGAACATGAACGAATCTGTTTCGTTGATGGACTTGTCGGCCGGATGCAAGTTGGCCAAGGCAATGAGCTCGTGGCCATTCTGCATACAGTGCAAGATGTTGAAGAAGGAGTCCTTGCCGCCAGAGATAAGAGCCACGAATTTCATTTGGGGTTCGATTCAGTTACCTTATGGGTGTTTTTATGGCATCTGTAAACACCCGTGCCCCAAGGGCACAGACATCGATGAGTAGCAGGAGTGCACATTGCGCGGGGTGCAAAAGTTTGGCTCGGTGGATTATACGAAGGAACAGAGAAAATTTTTCACTTCATGCGACTATATAAGTGGGTCTCCGGTCGCACCACTGAGAATTTTTTTTTCACCATCTCAACCTAAGTCAACATGCCTCGTATGTTTTTCTGATTTACACTCTAGTGGATGAAAGCCTAGTGCTTTCGAGGTTTCGGGCCCTCACAACAAAGAAAAAAAGATTCTTCAAGCTTCATAGCTAGTAACTGAACCCCGACACTTCAGTTACGCCTATCTTTTTCTGCCAGTCAGAAGTAGAAAATTCGCTGTGGGTTTTTTGCTCTTTGCGTGGCAGCAGTTTGAGCTCCTCTCAACTGTTCTTGTTTCTGTAGGCCTGTCACCGTTTTGTTGCGAACGACGTTTCTAACCTTTAGGTGCCCCAAGAACTTACTCCAAGACTTACTCTGTCCCAAAGCAACCATACGAGTCTGCTCGTTTGGACGCTGAATTGAAGTTGGCCGGTGAATACGGTTTGAAGAACAAGAGAGAGATCTACAGAATTGGTTTCCAATTGTCCAAGATCAGAAGAGCTGCTCGTGACTTGTTGACCAGAGACGAGAAGGATGAGAAGAGATTGTTCGAAGGTAACGCTTTGATCAGAAGATTGGTGAGAGTCGGTGTCTTGTCCGAGGACAAGATGAAGTTGGATTACGTCTTGGCCTTGAGAGTCGAGGACTTCTTGGAGAGAAGATTGCAAACCCAAGTTTTCAAGTTGGGTTTGGCCAGATCTATTCACCACGCCAGAGTTTTGATTACCCAAAGACACATTGCTGTTGGTAAGCAAATCGTCAACGTTCCATCTTTCATGGTCAGATTGGACTCCCAAAAGCACATTGACTTTGCTCCTAACTCCCCATACGGTGGTGGCAGAGCCGGCAGAGTCAAGAGAAGAAACCAAGGTAAGTCTTCCGAGGGTGCTGAGGACGAAGAGTAAATATACTAATCTTCTCTAATAGCATTTAGTTTTTCTTTTCTACATTGGTTTTTATGTAATAATGGCAGGTTTCATACGTTAAATGCCAGTAGTGATTGCAAGTAGGTTTTGACTATGGGCCCATGCAGTGGTTCTGCCGGGGCGATGATGGTTAGGGCTGCAGCCCTAGAAAATTTTCGCACTGTCGGCTTCTAACAAAACTACTCCAACTTCCTTCCCTCCTCCATCTTCTTCATCAACAAAACAAAATGGGTAAATCGTATGTACAAAATACGGCTATTTGGACAGTTAAACTGTAGAGCTCAGTGAAAACCTAAGCTCTTTTCTTCTCCCCGGTTGTCTGGTCCCTACTTTCCCACCTTAGCGAAATACTAACATGTCAGTCGTGGTTATAGATCTGGTACTCGTTACATGTTCCAACGTGACTTCAAGAAGCACGGTGCTATTGCATTGTCGACTTACTTGAAGATCTACAAGGTTGGTGACATTGTTGACATCAAGGCCAACGGTTCTATCCAAAAGGGTATGCCCCACAAGTACTACCAAGGTAAGACTGGTATCGTCTTCAACGTTACCAAGACTTCCGTTGGTGTCATCATCAACAAGGTTGTTGGCAACAGATACATTGAGAAGAAGGTCAACTTGAGAGTCGAGCACGTTAAGCACTCTGCTTGTCGTCAAGAATTCTTGAACAGAGTCAAGACTAACGCCGCTTTGAAGAGAGAGGCCAAGGCTAAGGGTGAGCAAGTCTCTTTGAAGAGACAACCTGCTCAACCAAGAGAAGCTAAGGTTGTGTCCACTGAAGGCAACATTCCACAAACCTTGGCTCCAGTTGCTTACGAAACTTTCATTTAAATGTGCCATAGGATTAATGCATGTAATGGGGAACTGACTTGTAGTGTCTTAGAGAAATTGAATTAGGGATTTGGAATTTCATGGTTCTGCGCTATTTGTAATACTTTTTCACAACTGTGAGTCCTCTCTAACACTTATACAATACAAATGTGTGGCTCTGCTTCACATTACAGAGCCATTGTTAGCTGACCTTTTAAGCACATTCAAATAGTCCTCTTCATTCGTACTTCAAATCCATGTGTTCATATTTTTGCTTTTGAGCGAATGATTATTGGCAATTCATGGGGTTTTGTGCTCCGCATTTGATTATTGACCACAAGAATCTATATTCCTACAAAATCACAAAACACAAAATCCATACAAAAAAATATATACCCCAAAAGAGGCAAAATCCATAAGACTAAATAATTAATTGTACTACACCGCATACATTTGAGTCTTTGGACCCTTTTAATTTCCCCATACGAGCCATATGGCCTAACCCTTTAAAGGAGGGTTGTATCTGACTGCAGAATGAGATCATTTATCGCGAGCTCGAATCTCTTGAGAACAACACATCAAACACAAAATGTCCGAAGCAGTTCCTCCACCCGGCGGAAAACTGCTGAATGCGTTTGAGCAGGCCCTCCAAACGTGGGCTGAAATAGATTTATCTTCATTGCAAAGAAAACTCGACGAGCAGGGGATAGAACTCAAAAGCGAACAGAAACTGCTGCTTGCCAGCAGAAAGCAATTGGCCTCTAAGACCAAAGAATTCAAGAAATTGGAGAATGAACAAAAACTCACAGAGTTCAACACCCTCTTGAAGCAATACCAGAATGAAATCGATAGCTTAACCTCTAAACAAAAGAAAGCGGAGAGTTTCTTCTTTGGCTTTTATCGGCTCATTGCCGAAGCCCCAGACCCCAAGCCTTTGCTCGAGCTTTCTTTGGACGCAATTATCGAAATGAATGAGTCCGCTGCATTGAAAAAGGAGTTGGCTCGCTTGAATGAAGAGTTGTCACGAAAGGCAGACTACGACATTTTGAAACAAAGACTCCTAGAAGGAGAGCAAAAGTCCGCGGAACTTCTCAGTAGCAAGCTAAAGGCCAAGGAGGAAGAGTTCCATGCCTTGATTGAAGAAAAAGAATCTAACTGGCAGAGCATCCAAAAACAGCACGAAAGTCAGATCTCCGGCTACAAGGCTACCATTGAAGAGTTGAGAACATCCAAAGAAGTGACCGAGTTGCAATTGAGTTCTCAGAACAAGCAGTTGGGAAATTCCTCCTCATCGCTGGCTTCTGTATTGGCAGAATTAGACATGGTCACCAGAGATGTTGAATCCTGGAAGAAGCGGGTCTACGAGCTTGAAAAAAGAAACGAGGTGTTGCGCCGCGAATTGTCCATTTCCCAAGCCGATTCAGAAAAGGAAGCAATGCAGCAAGAGTACTCGAAGAAAATCGCCGACTTGGAAGGTGAGAACGCTGTGCTAGTGGCGAACTTGAACCAGTTGAGAGAACGTCTTGAAACGGCTAACAAACAGCATGAATCGCAGATCCTGTCTCAGCTGAGAGAAATTCAGCAAGCAGCACATGAAATCAAGAGCCTTAAGGCAAAACTTGATCGCACCAGTGATTATGATGAAATAAAGCATGAATTGCAGTTGATGCGCCAGATCGAATTCGGTGAACAGGAAACAGAAGATACCGGTCTCACCGGCGATGAGAAGCATTTTGATGCGCTATTGATCCAGCACAACAAGGCATTGACTAAGGAGCTTGCGAACTTCAGATCTCAGCATGACGATTTGACTTCGAGAATTACTTCCCTCGAGTCGGAATTGTCCACCGCATACCAGGAAAATAATAAAATGAAGGCCCTCAATGAAAAGATGGAAAGTGACCTTGCAAACTTCCAGGAGGCGTACGGTTCCAACTTCAACGATAACTCCAGTTTGGTATCGGGTATCTCACGTGCACCAACCAGACTACCCGGCAGAGGATCAGTTTCTTCTCTCAACACAATTGATGAAGGTTCCATTTTGCCTATTATCACCAGCCAGAGAGACAGATTCCGTGATAGGAACAAGGAGTTGGAAGAAGAGTTAAGGAAACAAACCAACGTAATCAATGAGTTGAAGAGAAAGACAAAATTATTGCAGACGGACAATGAAGAGCTTTACGAGAAAACGAGATATATGGCGCTGATTAAGGATAAGGGTTTAACAGGGTCTGACCGTAAAAATAGGCGGACCCTAATTCCAAAGATGAACGGCGGGGACTTGGAAAGTAACGCATACCGTGAATCTTATGAGTCAAAGCTCCACCCAATCGAGCAGTTCCGTAGGGAAGAACAAGAAAGAGTGAGTTCGAGGTTGTCACCATTTGAAAGGATGTTCATCTTCATCACTCGTTCGGTTCTTGCTACGAGGTCGACGCGTATTCTATTCCTCGCATACTGCTTCTTTCTACACGCTTTGGTGATGTTCACAACCATTCATTCAATGAATATGAGTACAACAATGATACCTGAGGTTGGAATTAATCAGAGTACCGGCGGAGTAACGGAGCAACCCGTGGGTCAAGCAGCTCCAGTTTAGAGCTGTACGTTGATGCATTAGAATTATTGCGCATAATTCCTGAAACCACACTCCAATTACTTCTATCCAGACAGTTCTTGCGTAAGCGTTTCTCGCCAACCACATATTGTATTACGGTTAATAAAGGTTCTATTTTTTTTCAAAAAGGTCAGTAGATACCAGCTACACCAAACGGAATGCTTCAACCTCTTTCAACAATTGGGTGTAATACGTCTTTTCGCATACTTCTTCAGCCATAGAAGAAGCACTAGTTGTAGATTTCCCAAAGAAGTATTCCCACCACCCAGATTTCTGCTCCTGAGTATCTATTTCTTTGTCTGTGACAGGATGAAGTCGAGACATGAGAAACCTGGCTTGGGAATGACCCGTTTGGGTTAAAACAACCCTTGGCTTGGTGTGACGAGGTCTCACCAATTTTGAGTCCACTAGTTCCAAGGCCAGCTTCAAAGCAGGAGAATTAAGGTCGCGCATACCTGAGACAATATCACTATTATTAGAGCTGTGAAGAGGTAGCTTGTCCTCTGGATTCTTATACTGGTAGAAAATGGTAACGTTGACCATAGAATCCAAAACAAAGAATTCAGGTTCTTTAGTCTCAGAATCAAGACTCGAAATATCCAACAGAGTTTTCTCAAGATTACCTTCCTTGATGCGGTAGAAGTCAGGCCTGATCATAGTGCATGATGATTCAACCCCAGCGCGCTTGAATATATGATGGTAGATAGCAGTTTCATCAGGTGAACTGTTGAAAATGCGGACAAGGTGAGGGTTTCTCCGCAAGCTATATGAATAGGATGGGAGATTTTTGAAGTTCTGATTGATCGAATAGATCAGCTTTAACTCATCATACGGATTTGCGCCCGAAGAAAGGTCTACCAGCAAACCTCCATAAAATTTCGTCAATTGAATGAGAGATTGATCCACCTCATTAACAACTTCCTCGAAAGACTCGAATCCAATGGTAGTATCGATCTTGTCTACCAAGAGCCGAGTAAATAAGGCCATCCAAGCCTTCTCGTCGAAACTGTCAATTAATGCTTTCTCTTTCAAGATCACACTGCTTTGGTTGACTAACTTAAACTTACCAGAAGATGATTTGACTCCGTTGGCTGCAAGAATGGACAAAGTCGTTGGTCTCAGAATCGTGGTCACACGCAATATCTTTCTCTTCCTTTCCATGTCCCACCATGAAGATCTGAACTGAATGTAAACCTCCTTCACACCGTGGGCACTAAGGGCACTTGAGGAGGATGCGAGCTCCATTTCAAAGAACACTGCCAATGAGTCGGAATCTTGCAAACTTCCTAAGTTCCACTGATTGGTAAAATCTCTCTTTTTAAACGACGAGTCGTAACGAGTCACCATATCTGATATTTTATCATGGTGAGAAGCATAGTGCTTTTCAGAGTGGTAAGATGATTTTATCGGGATTCCGTGAGAAACGGTTCTCCAGATTTTAATCCCACTGGAAGTAGTCACAGTGAACCGAGCCTTTCGCTTTGATGTGAGCAATTTGAGCGTATTTCTTTTTACAACATCTTCGAATTCCACAGACAGAAAGCTGGTCAACAAAGCAATAGCTCCCGAGCCACTAGAAGCCAAAGTGCCCATTTCGTACACTCCAGTTTGATCCAAAGAACCCGAATAAATGTCAACAGTAAAAGTAGGTGTCTTATCACTCACACTGTAGTGGGTAAGTTTTCCACTCGTAGAATGGGCTGCAACAGACAGATCAGCCATCAGGTATCCACTGGAAGTGTATGCCATTGCGCGGTAAAACTTCGAAGCCAGCGAAAAGTTTGGTGCTTGGAAGTTCGCCACATCATGATGGGAGCGCAATGAGCCCGTTTCGTCCACAATCTTTCCGGGGTTTAAAGTTGCGGGGCCAGAAACGAAAAGGTTAATGTTTCCCACTAGATTCGAGAACGAGCACAGGGAAAGCAAGAGTGTCGCGACAAAGAGAGCGAGACCCGTCGCCCGAGGTGGCTTGAAAGAGGTAGTAAGCTTCGGTTTCAAACCAGCAACCATACGCAAGGCTTCATCAATGTTGAGCAAGAAGCCGTTTTTATTAAGCGAGCAATCATCGACGGTGGAGAATATCTGACGCACCAACCCAAGTTTGGCCAAAATCAGATCTATTATCAGCGAGTCTTCCAAAAGCTTGGCGTAGTTGAATTTTTCTGTGAAGAGCGACAGCGGAGATAATGCCACAGAAGAGGTGGACGAGTGCACTTCAACCGTGTCGGCAAAAGTTAGTAGCATTACCCGTGCATCTTTGGGAAGAAGAGAAATACTACTTGCAATTCCTTTCTTCAACGAATCAAAGTCTTTCTCTTCTAGCGAATCCACTTGCTGATAAATATCCACCACATAAGTCACGACTAACGGGCATGTTTCCGACCCCATCCCGCCACCAGAAATATCCTCCGGCAAAATGTACTCGGTGGTATTAGTAGCACTGGGCCTGATTTCGGCGGGAATTGCATGTCCAGACGCACCGGGAGCAGGCAACACAAAGGAATCGGGGAAAAATGTCGTTTTACGACAGAAGGGACACCACCAGAAGCGGTTAGCCCGGTCGATCCGAATATACGGGTTTACGACATTTTCACACGTTGAACAGTGGAGTGGAGTGCCTTCAACATGCACAACGTCCACTTTAGCTGCTGGAGTGACCATACACCCCAAGGGGGCCAGCATCTCACTGGCCTCAAGTTTAGTCGACGGAAATAAGTTCCAGTTGAAGCGGACGGGATGATCCATGGCGAAAAAGAAGTAGTAAAGCTATCGGAGAAGCCTCCACTGGCTGCAGGACAATCTCTTATCGCGGTAGATGCCGAGCCCATGAGATTGCATATTGAGAGAAAATGGATGGGCGAGATATTTGAGGACGAACGAACATTGCACACAGGACCTGGCAATAAATGAGTGTTCCTTAGCATCAAGTTTGAAAAATATGGCGGCTCTGCAAAATAGTCCACAAATAAATAGAATATATTGTTTTTTCAAGTGTATTGGTCTCCAGGTATTTTTTGCTTATACTCCTCCGATATAGTGTAACGGCTATCACGGTTCGCTTTCACCGAGCAAACCCGGGTTCGACTCCCGGTATCGGAGTATTTTTTTTGCACGCGCGCGCGACATTTCTACGGTTGAATTGAATTGAAGATGCAGTTTTCTGCTACATAAGGGCAGATGAAGGCCTTCAGTTTGTCCCGCATAACTTATTGCTTGATTGATCAAATCTCTCCTGCGGAGTACAAGGAGGTGTTACCCGGTATGCCAAAGGTTGCATTTGAATCATTCGAAAGTATTATTTGTGATTGCGTGTATGGGCTCTAGACCAACAGGTACAAACCCATACATCTCTACCGACCCCACGCCTCACGTGACTCGATGGCCTACATCCCAAACTTTTCTTCTCATTTCACCTCCCACCGAAATGGCAGTCAGCAAAACGAAAACCGCCAAGAGAAGAGAGTCGCAGAACAGCACGCGTTCCATCGAGAGCGAGGTGACGACAAACTCTCGCGCCAGAAATCTCTTGGCCAACCAACCCAAACTCACACCCAGGTCGAAAGTGAGAAAACTCAGCAAACAGGCGGTGAAGAAAGAGCAGGCCAAGATCCGTTTGTATGGTGCCAAGAACGGCAAGGAGTACCGCGAGGACCAGTTGGAGATTCCGAATTTGAACCGTGCCGTTGTTCCTGGGGTGAAGGCCAAAAGAGGCAAGAAGGGCAAGAAGTTTGTCGATGACCACGACAGCTTGAAGCTCAATCTCCTCATCAAGAGTATCAACGACAAACATGACCAGGCAAACGAGTCCAAGTTGGAGAAGTCGCGCCGGTTGGAGGAGATCCGCGACTTGAAGCGAAAGGAGTTGGAGCAGAAGGACCAGGAGAAGGCCAACAAGTTGGAGAACAAGAAGAACGAGATCCGCAGCAAAGCCAACATTGCCCGTGCGGCCAGAAGAAAGAACACGCGTCTCTCGAAGAAGGCTGAGGCCACGGCTCCGGCGGACGGCGCGAGCAAGAAGAAGAAGTCGGTTTCGTTTGCATGAGGCCGTGCGGCCATCCCACTGTACATTATCTATTTACAAGCATCTGAACCCCCGGCGTAGACACCTCACCACCGCACCTGTCTTCTCAGACGGGCCTCGGTGCGCTTTCTGTCGTACCACCAGCCGTAGGAGACGCCTGCCAAGCAGCCGCCCAAATGGGCCGCGTAGTCGTAACGGCCCCACTTCATGGCTATTCCGGCGACATTGAACGCCACCGAGCCGAGGAACGCAAACCACGCGCCGCCGGGAATGGGAATGAAGAAAAACGCAATGGCCGACCGCGGGAACAAGTAGCTGAACGCACCAAACACGCTGAAGATGGCGCCAGACGCACCCAAAGACGCAATCAGCAACGACGACCGCATCACCACCGGAAGCGCCAACGACGCGAACGACGACACCACCGCGGAGTTCATGTACATGGCGAAGAAGTTGGCCGCGCCCACGTACGCGCAGAGCGTGGAGCCGAACGAGTACAACATGAGCATGTTGAAGAGAAGGTGTGTTCCTTCCTGGTGAGAGAACGCGGAGCCCACGAGCGAGTAGGCGGAGCGCATGTTGTTTTTGACCAAAAGCCCGTAGCGCGACATGAAGCGGCTGCCCTGGGGCGTTTTCCACGCGAGGAACCCAAGCACGTTGGCGCCTATTATGGTGTACACAAGCGCATTGGGGTTGCGGCGGAAAAACGCAAACGGCGGTATCAGGAAGAGATAGGGAACGGCGACGGTGGTTCCGGCACAAAATGCAAGGGTGAAGAGCGCCGGCTTGCGCAACAGCCGCCAGTCGATCTTGTTGCGCCCGTAGTGTCTGTTGTAGGAAGACCAGGTGGAGTAGGATTTGGTGGAGGAAGATCTGGAGGCGAACGAGGGGAAAAACGAGGACCGGAGCGGTTTGAGAAGGTTGGATGGCGTAGCGAGATTCGAGGTGAAGGCATTTCGGCACCCGATTTGGAGTACGGAACGGGGGAGGCGAAACATGGAGGTGGTGGCAATTGTGGGTATAGATAGCAGATAGTGGATACCTGTTGGCCCCCACATCACGTGAACAGGATCACGTGGGAGAACCGGAGACAAGGCTTACGGGGAGAGAGGATGTAAGGCGAGCGAATAGAGGGAAAGAGAACGTAGAGGAAAAGAGAACGTAGAGGGAAAGAGAACGTAGAGGGAAAAGAGCTGGAGACAGAAATCAACGGCGAGAGTGTCGACTCCAACAAAGTGCACACCCAAACCTCCGCCGTAGGCCAACTAGAGCAGTGACGTCTCCGGTAAAAAAAGAAGCGAAAGTTCGCCAAAATACAAACACCACGATATCCTCTACACCCGCCAAGCGACAATAACACCCGTGTCCCCAGACACCACCATTGCACCGGTGGCCACGTCCACACCCGTGCCTCCCGGGTTTTGGTGGTTGTGACTGCTTTTTTCTCTGGCGCGGCTCACGTGCCCTCCGTCACGCGGCGAAAAATTCTCCTACCCACCGCCGAAAAATACACCTGCTCCAGTCTAAGCGCTTTTTCCCCCATACTCAATAATGTCTGCTGAAGCTTCTGTTTCCTACGCCGCCTTGATCTTGGCCGACGCCGCCGTCGAAATCTCCGCCGACAACTTGTTGGCCGTCACCAAGGCCGCCGGTGCCTCTGTTGACAAGGTCTGGGCCGATATTTTCGCCAAGGCTTTGGAAGGTAAGGACGTCAAGGAATTGTTGTTCTCCTTCGCTGCTGCTGCCCCAGCTGCCGGTGCTGCTGCCTCTGGTGCTGCTGCTGCTGCTGCCCCAGAAGCCGCTGCTGAAGAGGCTCAAGAAGAAGAGAAGGAGGAATCCGATGACGACATGGGTTTCGGTTTGTTCGACTAAACGCTTTATCATAGCTTAATACATCGCATGGAGAGATGAACTTTGTAGAGGGAACGATCCGTCGACTGCCCCCGCGAATCTGCTGTGACTGGGGTGAAGCGGCGCCGTAGTTGATGCATGTAGTTCCCAATATCCTCGCTGGCTGTCTGGGCTTCTAGAGATGTTGCGTGTTTGGGCTGCGTGTGGTATGGGCTGCGTGTGGCATGGTTTACGTGTGGCATGGTTTACGTGCGCCATGGTCTACGTGCGCCATGGTTTACGTGCGATATGGGTTACCAATGGCCCATGTCTGGATGTGTCACAGGTGTCAAAACAATGCATGCCGTAACTGAAGCTTGCCTGCGCCGGCAGTTGTATATGGAAAAAACATGCCATTGAGGTTCTCTTGCCGTAAACTTGTTTCTTCTCCTACGCGAATGGGTCCAGATCCGAGCTAGTGAGAAGCTAAAGATGGGCAGATGGAACAGCGCTGAATCAGACTTGCCTCGAATCAGACTTATTTTGTTGACGGGAGTAACTTGGAGTGCTTTTCTGTCTGGGCCCTGATGTAGATGTTCGATTGAGACAGGTGAAGACAGCCCGAACGCCCAATTTAGCCAATAGGTGCAAACTAATTTTGGAAGGGGTCAATCGATTTCCACCAAGCGTAGGCAATACGTCGTGCATCAAGGATTGAATGCAAATGTATGGTAATCGACTGTTTCCAAACGGGCAAGATGAACAACTAAGTGAATCTGGCGCATCAAGTAGTGGATGTCACGGAGATAAGAGGATAACAAGAACGAAGGAGGGGCAGATATAAGAAAGAGTGGATACGAACATAGAACATATGAAGATAGAGAAGACACGAAGAAAGAAAAGATACGAAGATAGAGCAAATAAAGAGGAAAATGTTTGGCCCACGGTCGTCCCCCATGGAATCTGAATTAAACACTAGAGCGAACGGCAGAAACAATCTCCTGTGTGCAGGATAATCTGACAAAATACGCATTTCATCCTGCGCCATTGACTAAAAGTGCCCCCAGGAAATCGAAAATGTCTCACTATCCACCAGAATGATGGGGGAATCCGAGAGAATGTCGTACGAGGTGGAGGCAAGGCGCAAATCAGACACCAAACAGAACAATCAGAAACCAACAAACTGCACAATCAGCACAACCGGAAACCTAACAGAAGCGACAGAAACCTAACAGAAGCGACAGAAACCTCACAGAACCGACAGAAACCAAGAATTCCAAGCAACATCATAACCACACAAGTACATATCCCGCCGATAACAGTAAGCGGACCAGATTCTGTGACTCAAGCGGTTCCGCATCTTTACATACATGAAACGGGGGTTCCATTTTGCAGTCTACTCTATCGCTGACACATCCAGGGTCTACCTGCAGTAAAAAGGATGGCGAGGACGTACGGCTGAAAGCGTGCATATGCACTCCAGTGATTACTAAAACGGTACCAAGGATCTGACTAAGCCTGAGACACCATCAACGCCAACGACGGACGAGGACAAGAGAACCCCTTTGTCACACCAATTGGCTGGGGAGGCGAAAACGTTTGTAGCCAAAAACGAAAATTCCCCGGACCGTATCTGGTTCGGCGTTGCTGTCAGTGCCAGTAGCAACTTTGCGGCCCATATACACAGGTCGCTACTGGAGTTGCCCCGGTTAACAATACTTTGCAAAACACAGAACGGGCCAAATCGTCAGCGGCCCCGGTCCCGAACAACCGCATGTGTTCATGTCTATAAGCAACTTTTATCCACAAGCAACCACCGTGGAGCAAGAGGTGTCGGCTGTAAGTATAGCCGTGGGTCTGGACCAGGATGAATGGTGCAGAAGTTCGAGAACCGAATGTAGTTTGCTTCTTGGTATTAGCGCCACACCTCGTGTGGGCCAATTCCTGGAGCCGAAACAATCAGGCGGCGCATAATCGTGTTGATGGAGGCCAGGTTGCTGCTTCGAGAAGCGTTAGTCACGGCGGAGATGTCCCGATCGGGCAATAGGCCCGCGCCCGCAGTTACCTCCGTGCCACCACGGAGCTACCAGTCGCCAGAGGCGCTTCTTCCGCCCTTAACGCTGCCGCGTCTTCTACGCACCGTTACTTCTGCTTGCAAACGCCGCCATCCCTGGGCAAGCGCCCCGGCCGCCAGGATCCAGTCCACCCCCACCGAACAATTGCCCTATTGGGCTAGAACGGATGTGGCGGCTTCCCCGACCGTTGGGCCTGCACATAGCGTTCCACGGCAACAAGTGCGGGAAAACCGCACCGGTGCCGAAGCGCCTGGATATCCAGGGTCTGGCGAAACCCGCACCATTTCCATCCGCAACGTAGCCATTGAATATGCCGCAACAAAGTCAGCACTGGTGCACCCGCACCACCCACACCACGCCACCACGCACAGAAACAAAGAAAATCCCAGAATTTCGTCCCAGTTCTTGTCGCCAAGATGGGTTGCCCAGCTTCGCCAACAGCTCCGGCCGCCGTTTCTCGGCACACGGGCCATACGGGCCCATTGTCTCGGAGCCAAAACCACTGTCGGCGCAATTGTTATTTCCGGCCGCGCCTGCACAGAGGCCGGAGGGCCCGATCGGGTGCAAGGTTTACATCCGACGGAGAACGCAGCCATGTCCGTCCGCAATACTGCCGCCGCGCGCGGGTCAATGTGCGCTTACGTGCAATTTGTCATCGGTCCGACTCACTTCAAACCGATGGGAGTTATCCCAAATTATATATATATGTGCCTGTTCCTCCTGCAAGGTTTCTGTTTTACCATTTTCATCCCCAACCTTCTCCGCTTTGGCTCCAGTTTCGTTCTTCGCCACAGCCTTTCCTCCTCTGCCCCAATTCCCCCACTCTGAATTATATTTCCTCCTCACACATTCAACCATGAGCTCCTTGGCTGAATCCTACATCTTGGCCTCCAAGGTCAGGTCCAAGCTCACCAGAGAAGCCGCCGACCCTACTACCTCGTTGCGCTCTCTTGTTCTCCAAGCAAACATGTTGGACAACTTGATGGACCACATCACGGTTGCGGCCGAAAAGAAACAGGCGCAAGCCAAGGTTTCGTTTGCTCTTCCTCAACCAAAGCGTTCTCCTCTTGCTTACGGCCCTTCCATCACCGAGTACGAGATTGAGTCCGACTCCGACTCGGAAGAAGATGATGACGACGATTACTACTTTTCCTCTGATGACGAGGACGAGATGGACATTGGCATTTCTCAGCCTTTTCACCGCTCTGCTTCTGAGTCCAACCTTCTGGTGATCCAAGAGGAAAGCGAAATGCCCGAGTTGTCGCGCTCGTCTTCCAACTCTGACTCCGAACTGGAGGAGGAAGTTGAGGATATTCACTATACCATTGACCACGCCGCTGTTCCCCATAAGCTTTCCAGCGAGGATTTGCTTCGCAGAAATGGCCACAAGGATGACCACCATCGCCTCCACCATGCCCCAAGCCACCACAGAACAAACTCTGTTTATCAGATGGAACTAGTATTCTAGATGAACACATCTTATATATTTATGCATTTGGGGCTTATGACGGAACGATTTATGATTTTACACGGATAACTAATAGACACATTTCAGTTCATTTTTTGCTTGTAGCATTCTTTTTTTTTTTTCTCTTTTGTAGCTTATCATTATTTGGGGTTTCCTCTTGTTTCGGTGGGGTTTCTACTGGCGAAGTCGAGGTTATGCAGATCGTTAATTTCCCGAGTTGATTTTTTGTTCAAACAAGCAATAACCTCACCCCAATCACACCCCATTCATGTTGTAACCAGTGCGGAACACCGAAACGGAACACCGAGTTTGGTTTATATGGGTTCTACCTCCTCCATTAGCTGCGCATACTTCTATTAGTTTTAACTAATGCTCTTCATGACGACAAGCAACCTTTTGAGCAAAATTCCCTAAATTTCCTCCAGAATATTCTTCTCATACCACGCCAAACCGCGCTCAATCTCCGGCATATATGATTTTTGCTCCAACGGCTGCGACAATAGACCTGTGTATAGCCAATGGCCCGGCTAATGTTCTTGCCGGCCGAGCAACCTGTATCGTATCGGGCATATTTCCAAGGATAGATCGGATTTAATTGCGCGGTTTCATCGCAGTTGCATGGACTCTCGTATCACATCCCAGGATCTAGACCGCACTTATGACCTAATGACAGCTGCCTCTCGTCCCGTTGGCACCAACATGTGTAAATATTTTTAGACAGCAACAGCGAACATCCGGTGGTGAAGATTGCCAACAAACCCCGAGTGACACAGCCTGTCTGCAGTACACATTGTTATTCCCATTGTAGCACTCGTGACTCTGTAAATATACTTAATCTCAGCTTTGGCTCCCCCAGTAGCAGCGCTTGTTTCGGCCAAATGTTATTTTTTTGGGGCGGTTAGTAAAACCCAGCCGAACTGATGTCGGGTCCGATCTCGGTCCTTGTGATGTTTTCCAGGACTCCTTCTGCGACTATCCGCACCGGCACATTAACCTTTTTTGGCTGATCGTGTTGTTTCACTTTTCGCTGTCAGCTTATGCTGTACCCAAATGGCTCCAAACCGGTATAAAGCGCAAACCTCAGACCACTTCCCACGATCTTTCCGTTTCGGTATCACAGCCGCTTAGATCCGTATGCCCGTTCCACTTTAGGAAGATGACAGGATAACGATCAATAATGTACCGGATGTGGGGCCCCAGTCATCATAGTTTTGTGCGATGGGCTAGGCATGCGTTTCGCGCTTAAACTTGTGCACCGTATTTCGTTAGTTTGCCATCTAGACCAGCATGCTCAGTAATGCTGTTTGCCACTTGCTGATATGCGTTTAGTCCGTTCATCCTTCCTCCTATTTCCGTTTGGTATGGCTGCGTTGGGGCCCACCTGGATCTCCCGTGTTTTTCCTTACACCAGCACAATTTTTTTCTTAGCCCCCCGCAAAAGCTTATTTTTCTTGCTTCGCGACTGCAGCCAAGAATGCCACCACCACCAAGCAAAGTGCTATCCACTGTAGGCGCACAAAGTAGTAATTCCAACTATCACACTGGCTCCCCACACAAGCCAACTCTGCATAATCAACAGCGGCACGAGGACGTTGACGCTTGGCGCCAGATACGGCGGCGGGGAATCTTGTTGCCGTGGCTTGGGAAAGCTGTGACCTGAAGCGGATGCCCGCTGCCGGATGCACGGACATTTGGGCATACACAGTCATGTGCGGGTGCGATAGTGGGGGATTTACAGCCAAGTGTGGACCGACAGGCGCCAGCGTCACTGTTTGCCCCTTAGACAGTGCTCGCGGCTCGGGGGGTGCAGACGCCTGCTGGAGCGGTGCGTCCACCTGAGCACACCTCGCCAACGGTGATGCGCCGCGCGCACTTTTTTCCTCCACCGCAGTCGCACCATTAGTGGCTGCCACAATCATGGCTGCGTGCGGTGGCGGAGAAAGGGCGCCAGACTGCGGCGGCGTTGCGGGTGTGTTTTCGGGGTTCTTTTCCTCGTTTTTGCAGCACGAAAACCGCTCGTGGCTGTATTCCAGCGGCGGTGGAGGGGAGTTTACGCACTCATGATAAGCTGGCGGCAGACTGTTGTGAGACGGCAGCAGGCTGTTGTGAGACGGCAGCAGACTGTTATGAGACGGCAGCAGTGGATGCAATGGCTTTTCCGCCGAGCGCCTGGAGGCGGGAACTTTTGTTTTGGCTGCGGAGGATTTGCGTCGTAAAAGTTTGTTTTTGATCCGGGTTGAAGACCACGGTCTGTGGGGAAGAGCTATTCTCATTAGGTCAGTAGAATGGAAACAACAAACCACTAAGGAGACTGCCACTGGAAAATCTGCCTTGGAACGCAAATTAAAAGGTGATCCTTGGGCAAAAGAGATGGGGTATGTGTGGGTTAAACCTAGAGAAAGTGCAACCCCACGGAAACATTTGTACACGGTAACTCATGTGAGAAGGGTCTAAGACACAGACATACGTTCACCTGCAGGTGTGGTGAGCCATCGCACAGGTGGTGCAGATGCGACGATGACATAATGCGCAAACTGGGGCAGAGACCGCGGACGGAAATTCATCGGCGAAATTTATATTTTGTTGACACTACGTTTTGGTCGGTTCTGAAACATCCTTATCGAGACGGAATCCAGTCAAGATGGTGTCAGCGATAAAACTAAAGGGCAAATGCACACCAAACCAACTCCATACACTGCCCTGATTATAGGGGCTTCCATATGACTGATACGACATAAGCAAAGTTCATGCATGGAACTATTACGGGAGTCCACACAATTTTTCTTCGCACATAATACAGATAGGACCTTCGGAAGGAGTAGCAAGGGACCACAGACAGTACATAGGGGAATTTTCTTCTCGGAACAAAGAACTTGGGTCCTTTCCGTCAGGGAGTAAGTGACAGCATGGTTAGGCACCTATTTACGAATAGAGTTGCTTCTTTTTTTTTTTTTTTTTTTTTTCGATGATGACAAATCGCGATCGCAATGCGGCGTGGTCCATCGCGCTGTGATTCATATAGCACACAGTACAGAAAATGCGTTCACCGCTCTTGCCGCAAGTGTAGAGCTGAAAAGCTAGGCACAGTTTAGCGGAGATAAGAATCGAGGAAAAACAAGAAAAAAGAAAACAAGGAGAAAAGAAGAAAAGAAAACAAAGACAAAATGAGAGACAGACAGAGAAAGAAGTGGACTGAAATAGGAGAGAACAATCCGCTTAACTAAAGGAAACTATAGTGGATAGAGGCCAAGGTGGTTGGGAGAAAAGGTTCACAAGGTCGTGCGAGTAAAGGTTCAGGTAAAAAAAAAAAAAAAAAAGAGTAAAAATCGTATAGAGCCCAAATTGGAAGAAAAACACCGCTGGATCTTAAACGGCACCGATATCCATCCTGGCCATGGTCTCTTCTCCAGACTTCTTATCATACAACAAGGTGGAACATGCGGGGGAGGCGGCCCGTATGCCGGACGCATCCTCAGATGGAGAGTGATGCCAAGAGCGCTAGTTCAATCCTGGACGGGGGCAAACACCCGCGGCGGTTTACTTTTTTGCTTTACTTTTCTTCCCTTACTGTCGCAGGGCGCATCACGTGTCCTACTCCATACTCCCGCTGGGCTCACTTTTATCCTAAACCTACCACAATCCCCTTCCTTCTGAAAACACCAGACCATGTTTAGGGCTGCGCACGGGATCGGCTTGATGCGGATCTCATCCAACCCGCGTTTCCCCTGGAGAGCGTTCTCGCTACTAACCACCCGGAATCACATTCGCCACTCCTCCCACCATATGGCGCCAAACTCGTTGGCGTTCCGGAGAAACATTGGTTTTGTCAAGATTTTGGCGCGGGCCACGAAAATCCCCGCCTACGTCGGCGGCACCATGGCTGCCGGCGGCTCGTACGTCGCATACAAGATGGAGCAGGTGTCTAACTACACCTCGGACCGTTTCTCCTCCATCAAGGACTACACCGCGGATTTCATGGACAAAACGGGCGATTTTTTCAAGCTGATGAAGCTGGACGGCAGCGGGGCTGGGTCGGGCGACCTGGGCGGCTCCGGCGGCCTGGGCGGCTCCGGTGGCGACAATACAGCTGCGTTGGGAGCCACTGCGGCAGCCGTGGGCATGTCGGCGGATGACGACACGGTGGTGGCCGAAACCGACGACGACGACACCGACGAAGACGCCGAGACATTGATTGACCAGGACGAGGACGAGCAGCTCGACTTGGAGAACGACGAAACCACGCTGGACATGCTCAACTTGACGCGGCAAATGATCGAGATCCGCAATATCTTGACTGAGGTCGACAGCCAGTCGGACACGTTGAAGCTTCCGTCGATTGTGGTGGTGGGTTCCCAGTCGAGCGGGAAATCGTCGGTGTTGGAGGCCATTGTCGGCCACGAGTTCCTTCCCAAGGGCAACAACATGGTCACAAGACGCCCGATCGAGTTGACGCTTGTCAACTCGCCCGAGTCCGCCAGCGAGGTTGCCGAGTTCCCTGCATTGAAGTTGTTCAACGTGTCCGACTTCCAGCAGGTGCAGAAAACGCTTTTCGACTTGAACATGGCCGTGCCCGCGTCTGAGTGCATCTCCAACGACCCTATCCAGATCACTATCCGCTCGCCCAACGTGCCAGACTTGACGTTAGTGGATCTCCCAGGCTACATCCAGGTGGAAGCGGCCGATCAGCCGGTGGAGCTCAAGCAGAAAATCCGCGCACTCTGCAACCGCTACTTGGAAGCGCCCAACATCATCTTGGCCATCTCTGCTGCGGACGTGGACTTGGCCAACTCGTCCGCGTTGCGCGCGGCGAAGATCGCTGACCCCCGTGGTGAGCGCACCGTGGGTGTGATCACCAAATTGGACTTGGTGGAGCCCGAAAAGGCTCGCAAGATCTTGCTCAACCGCAAGTACCCGTTGCGCATGGGCTACGTGGGCGTCATCACCAAGGCGCCGGCTCCACAGACATCAGGCGGCGGGTTGTTCGGACGGCGCGCTGTTTCCGGCTACCAGGCGTATGTGGCGCAGCAGAACTTCGAGTTCAACTACCTCAAGGAGCACAAATCCGATTTTGGCGGCACCGTGACCGGGTCGCGCAACTTGAAGAAGAAGCTCATGAAGGTGTTGGAGAAGTCCATGTCTGCGTCGTTGCGCCCCACACACCTAGCCATCCAGCAAGAGCTTGAGGAAACGTCGTACCAGTTCAAAGTGGAGTTCAACGATCGGCCCCTCACACCGCAAATGTACTTGGCCAACAACATTGACTTGTTGAAGGTGGCCACCAAGGAGTTGAGCCGCCGCTTCTCGCGCAACGAGTTGCGCGCTCTCTTGAAGAGCGAGCTTGACCAGCGCGTGTTGGACTTGTTGGCAGAGCGCTACTGGAACAAGCCGCTCGATGTGCTTGCTTCCGACTCGTTGGCTGCTACGGAACCTGATTTGCGCGAGTTAAGCCAGCTTCTCGTGGTGGATGAAGACAGTTACTGGCACAAGAAGTTGGACTTGGCCACCAGCTCGTTGACCAAGTCCGGCGTGGGGCGCATGTCCACGTCGCTCGTGACCAACGTGATTGTTACCGAAGTCAACAACTTAGTGGACCGCACTCAGCTCGTGAACCACCCCATGGCGCGCAAGGCTGTGGAGGATGCGGCCAAGGCGGTTTTGAAATCGAAATACTATTCCACCGCTGACCAAGTGGAGAACTGCATCAAGCCATACAAGTACGAGGTGGAGATTGAGGACCGCGAATGGGATTTGAGCCGGGAGAATGCTGCTCTTTTGTTAAAAGAAGAGTTGGCACAATGTGACGCGGCTGCAGCAAACTTGAAGAAGGAGATTGGCGGCCGCAAGTTGCAGCAGGTGGTGAAGTACTTGGAGAAGCTCAAGAACCAAAAAGTGGATGTTGACTTGAACTCTAATGAGGCGCTTGGGTTTTCCAAGGCGTTGATTGAGAAGGGTAAGGAGGCCATGTTCATGAACGAGCGGCTGAAGTTGCTTAAGATGCGGTACCAGTTTGTGAAAAACCTGAAAAAGTGCAAGAGCAAGAACGGCAAGTACCAGTGTCCCGAGGTGTTTTTGGACGCAGTGTCGACCAAGTTGACGTCGACAGCCATTTTGTTCTTGAATGTGGAGTTACTCAGTGACTTTTATTACAACTTTCCCCGCAAGTTGGATGACGAGTTCTTCGGCACCTTGACTGCAGAGCAGATGGAGAGCTTTGCGAAGGAGGACCCTAAGATCAAAAAGCACATTGAGCTACAGGAGCGCAAAACACTTCTCGAGTTGGCGTTGAACAAGATCGAGGGTGTGCTTGCGCTCCAGCGGCAGAAGGGAGGCGACTCTCGTTGGTGGCAGTGAGCAATAGTCAGAAGATACATAGCGTGGCCACCCAAGGAGCCATTAACAATGAAGGTTTTACATAGCAATATAGGATAGGATCATCTGGGGTAGGTTACGATGTGAGAAAACAATGAGAGAAATCGGAAGTGATTAGAGATGGGTGAAGATGAGGGAAGAGATGGCGAGGGAACTGAAAATTATGAGCGGTGAGTGTAACGATGAAGGCTAGAACGAGTATAGAGAGGTCAGCTGGAGAAGAAGCGGGCGTGGCGACGTAGATCAGTGGTACCCGGTGACACTTCTTTGCTTACCAACCGGAACCCATTTACAATTGCCTGACAAAAGAGAAGGTTTAATGTAGTTATTACCGAGCGGAAGAAAACCACCAATAATTAGTTCTACCTAGTCACAGGAGTCCATCCACAACCCTACCTACCTACAAAACCCCATTTCAATTATTTCTAAGGAAACCCATCTCCATTTAACCCACCTCAATAAAGAAACGCCATTTATGTGGGATCCGACCTGCGCAGCCAAATTGGCCATTCCCACTATCACAGCACCACTCTAAACCGGCACCGTTTCGGGAAGGGACATACGATGCAATTAGAAGGATAGCTATAATTGGTTCAATGGAGGAGAAAAGTGAAATTTGGTATAAACCAATTGATAAGTACATAGTTTTAAAACTACTAATGTCTATTGTAACTTGTATTTGTTTTATTCGAATGGTCACCTTCTTTCAAACATGTAGGCACACTTCACAAATTTAAAAAAGCATCTATTACTGTTTGCCATTTTCTTCTCCAGTGGTAGTCAATATTGTTTTATGAGTATGAGTATGGTAATTTCCTGGTACAATAGCTCAAAACTATTAACGTCTATTGTAACTTGTATTTGTTTTATTCGAATGGTCACCTTCTTTCAAACATGTAGGCACACTTCACAAATTTAAAAAAGCATCTATTACTGTTTGCCATTTTCTTCTCCAGTGGTAGTCAATATTGTTTTATGAGTATATGTATGGTAGTCTCCTGGTACGCTTGTACGGCAGCCGCCGCTACTGAAGCGCATGCACCACGCGCTCGAATATCCGGTCCATGGACATGGCGGCGCCAGGGGCAAACACCGTCAGCAACATGGCCGGGTCCACCAACTTGGGCCCGGTCCACGCGTCCGCACCCACCGCCGCGGCCTCCGCCGCAGGCGCGGCACGCACATCGGCGCGGCGGCCGTACATCAAGCTGGCGGCGGCGCGCGCGCTCACCAACGTCGCCTCCATTTCCGCAGCCACGTCCGCGCCCGCCACGGCGGCGCGCGCCTCTGGCGCCACGATCCCCGCGCGCGCGTCGGTGTCGACAAACACAAACCCGCCCGCGGACGCCACCACCGCCGCCACGCCCGCGTCGTGGTGCACCTCGTACACCGGCGCCAACGAGCCGGGCCGCATGATAAGAATCTTGCTCCGGAGCACCACGTCCGCGCCCGCGTCGGCAAACGTGTTGCA
>JAKUAN010000076.1:0-48745 GCA_030674715.1 Clavispora phyllophila
TATCTACCACCAGTATCTACCACCAGTATCTACCACCAGTATCTACCACCAGTATCTACCACCAGTATCTACCACCAGTATCTACCACCAGTATCTACCACCAGTATCTACCACCAGTATCTACCACCAGTATCTACCACCAGTATCTACCACCAGTATCTACCACCAGTATCTACCACCAGTATCTACTACCAGTATCTACTAACAGTATATATCACCAGTATCTACCACCAGTAGCATATCTGACATCTCGATCATGCGTCGCACCACTCCACCCAATCACCTCCCACTCGCTCCAACCCAATCACCTCCCACTCGCTCCAACCCAATCACCTCCCACTCGCTCCAACCCAATCACCTCCCACTCACTCTCCCCGCCTACAGGTCATAGCTAGATACATGTTATTCATAGGTACAAGTGCCGCTGGGCAATCATAACACCGCCACCGCTAGCGGCCAGAGATGGCGCGGATCATAAAGTCCTTGACCGGGTCCAACAGGTTGATGGTCTTCAACCCGAGTCCGCGGAGCGCCACAAGCGGCGCGAAGTCGGTAGAGAAGATCTTGTGCAACTTGTCGCACACGCCCATCAACGCATGGTTGGCAGGCCACGCGGAGGCCACGTACTGCTCGAGCACAAGCATCAGGCCAATGTCAAGGCCGCGGTCGACGCCGGTCTCGATCGCCGCCACCAACGCCGCCACGTCGGTCTGGCCCATGTTGAGGCCCTGGCCCGCCAACGGGTGGACGGTATGGGCGGCGTCGCCCACCAACGCCACGCGAGGCGCGGCGTAGGTGTCGGCGTGGAGAAAGCGCAACGGGAAGCGGGCGCGCGAGCCCTCGAGCACCTCGGCCACCGGCACCGGGAACTGGTCCTCGAGGACTTCGGGGCTGATTTTGGACATGCGCCAGTCGATCTCGTCCACCACCAGCATGTCGTCGGGGTTTGCGCGGAGCATGGCGTAGATGTAGTTCAAGTCGGTTTCGTCCAAGACCATGGCGGCGTTGACGAGGTGGGGGAAGATGGCGTCGGCGGTGCGGAGCAAGACGTCGGCGAGGTCGGGCGTGGAGGACCACACGAACGTGGCGCTGTCGTCGGGCATGGGGAGGATGGCCAACGGGCCTGTGGTCAAGAACCGCTGCCACGCGATGGAGCGGAAGTCCTCGTACTGGAGGCGGAGCGTGCCCACAACGCCGAAGCGGTCGTAGGGCCAGCCGCGCGACTCGATGCGGGCGAAGCGGCGCACGGGCGAGTTCTGGCCGTCCGCGCCCACGAGGAGCCGCGCCTGGAGCCGCTGGCCGGAGCTGAGCGTGACCACGGGCCAGTCCAGGCTCTCGGCACCACTCGCGGCACCGGCCGTGATCGACACCACCGCGGCGTCGCCGATCACCGTCGTGCGCTCGGCCTCCGGCGCCGCCGCGTTCATGGCGTCAATGTGCGCGAGCAACGACGCCTGAATGTTGGCGACCTCGGCCATCGCCGCCAAGTCGCCGCTGTTGCCCGCGTCGTCCACCACCACGCTGCTGTCGAAGTGGATGCGCGCGGCGCTGTCGAGCGAGTCGTACGCCACCATGTTGTCGTAGAAGCGCACGCGGTCGTGGTGGAGGTGGGCCCAGTTGCCCACGCGCGTCTGCATCAGCTGCACGGTCTTGGGCGTGAGCGACACCACGCGGTTGGTGTAGTTCTGCGGCGGCGCCCGGGCAAACTGGCGCACGGGCGCCAAGCTCAGCGCCTCCACCAACGTGCACGAGAGGTGCTTGGTTTTGGGGGAGTTTTGGAGCGCGGCCATGAGCGTGAGGCCTGCGGGGCCGCCGCCGACAATGACCACGTCCTGGACGGAGCACGCGAGCGTGCGGGCAAATTGGCGCCGGAACGGGAGGAGACGCATGTGGTGGGGGAGGTGCAGTGGGCAGAACGGACAACCGAACAGAGAACAGAACAGAGCAGTGCGGTGCGAGTGCGGTGCAGTGCGGTGCAGTGCGGGTGGTGCGGTGCGCGTGTGGTGCGAGTGCGACTGTATGGACGGGCGAGGCGGGCGAGTGCGAAGTGGCGCCATGCGGTACGACCGGTTGAGGGACGAGTTGGTGGGGTTGGTGGAGTTGGTGGAGGAAGTGGAATTGGTGGAATTGGTGGAGATGGCAGAGTTGGTGGAATTGGTGGAGTGGGTGGAGTTGGTGGAGTGGGTGGAATTGGTGGAGTGGATATGGTGCACAGCTCGTACTCACTCTGGTGCTCGGTATTGTCGCTTATGCATGCGCCAGCCGCGCGCCAGTGGTACTGACGGACCATTTGCCAATGGCGGAGATTTGGTGTCGCAAACCACGCCTACGCTTGTGGTGGGATTGGGCGCCTGAGGTGGTGAAGTCTATCGTTCAATAAAGTTACAAACGAGGTGGAACGAATAGGGTGTCATCGCTTCAAGTGAATGCTCTACCATTTAAGCTTCGCGCTACCGGTCACTAACTGTAGCTTTGTCGCGGTTTCAGCTACTTGTGTAAGCGGTAGCTGAATTGGGGGTTTACTGGTGGATCAGTGGTTATTCGGTAGATTTTCTAGCCGTTCAATTGGTGGATTTCGATGAAAGTGAGTGAGTTGTTTAGTCTAGGTGAAAACTAATTGGTGGCGTCTAGTAATTGGTGGCATCTTGTAATTGGTGACAACTAATTGGTGACAACTAATTGGTGACATCTATTAACTATGACATCTAGTAACTATGACATCTAGTAACTATGACATCTAGTAACTATGACATCTAGTAACTGTGACATCCAGTAACTGTGACATCTAGTAACGGCTTCATATAGGTTTACTCTTGACTACTCATTCGTAGTGGGCCAGAACAAGATAATGGTGGGTAATAGCGCCTTCGCTCCCACTAGGCTGGCGTTGCATACTATCCACGCCTCCGATCCATCTTAGGTAGTAGTGACTGTTCCCACTCTGCCGTGGCACTCCTATTAATCACTAAAGAAACGTGCCTATCATAGGCGACTGTATTGATATGGCTCTACGGTAATTTTCTTCTCTTCAATTTTTCCCTCAATAAACCAGCTTCTCCTCTTCCATCTCTACGTCTCTCCCCATTTCTACGTCTCTCCCCATCTCTACGTCTCCCTCCCACGTGAGGTCTACCAATCTACCGATTCTCTCGTCGTCTTCTATTCGTGTATAGCCTAGTCGGCCTTATGTTTCTTCTGGACTGGCTCTACATCGCTCACATCCAACTCCTCGCCCTCCAGACTGTCCTCGTCACTCTGTTGGTCGTTCTGAAGTGCTTCCGCGTAGTACCTCACCGCATTAGGAAACAAGTCGTCGAGAATAAGCCGGGTCAAGTCTTCGCCGGAGCGGAACTCCTTGGTGGGCTTACGGCCGGTCCACTCGAACCACGCAAAGAACGATTTCATGCCCTGGCGGTACTTCTTCTTTTGGTCGGCGGTATATTCGCCGTTTTTGTTGCTGCGGATAGTGGCAGGGCAGATTTCACTCAATTCCGCCGGCCATTGCACCTCCACCGCCTCAGAAGAAATGGTTTCCTCCCCATTTTCCTCGGAGACAAAAAACCTTTTCGTCACCTTCTGTGTGGGGACCGCTCCCGAGTCGTCATTGAACGATATGGTGATGGAAAAGTCTCTGTAGTGCTTGGGAGATTCCGAGTCGGCAATGTCAAAGTGCACGTAAATGTCGTCCACAAAGTCCAAGAACTTCAAGTCCTCGGCTCTCACATAGTCAGCAAAGTCGTCGTTCTGGGCAAGCACAATGTACCAGAACTGGGGAATGGTGGTGGTGATGGCTCTTCTGTCGGCATAGATGGACTGGGTCTTTTTGATGCGGAAGATTTCCACTTCTCTTTCAGCCTGGCCGATTTTCTGCTCTACCGCTGCCAACTGGGCAAGGGAGTCGCTGAGTTTCTCCGATTCAGACATGATGGTGTAGTGTGTATGTACGTTAGGCATCGCACTATGATTAGATGAGAGTGATTAGGTGAGCGTGAGACTGATGGGTGATTGACTAGGTGAGAATGAGAGAAGATGGATGGCTTAGATATTTGATGGATTTGGGAGAATCATGTTTATGTGTACGAATATGGGGGTAATTACGGGTACTGAATGTGTAGATATAGGAGACATGGATATACGCATATGTTAGGTATGTATGCAAGTGGAGACATGGATATACGCATATATTAGGCATACGTATTATATTGAGACATGTAAATGGCATAGACGATCCAGAGGAACATAACAAGAGTGTCGGAATATTCATTTAGAGTGATATGCCTGGAATCACTTGATATGTATAGACATAGGATTAGGCGTGGGCATATAGGCTGTAGATCCTCAGGTATCGTGACTAAATGTACATGTACATCTCTCTAGGCATTTCGTCCAGTTATATGTACTTCAGAACATAGAGAACAGACGTCAGACATAGGCTGCGATGGCATCTCTGGAGATCTCTGTATCTCTGGACCCTAGCATCTCTAGACCCTAGCATCTCATCTCGTTATCTCTGGACCCTGGCATCTCATCTCGTCATCTCTAGACCCTGGCATCTCGTCTCGTCATCTCGGCACATCTATACACACATGAAGTTACTACAATAGGCCATCAGGTGGAATCTCACCCTCACACACACACCCACCCCTCTGCGTTTCCGATGTAACATTGTGTATTTGCTGTCCTCGGCCAGCTATGCATTTCCTAGCGCTTGCCGCCGCGTCTCACCATCTCCGGCAACTTGAATGGCACCTTCAACTGCGCCACCTTGTAGGTGGCGGCCTCCTTCTTCGACAAACCAATGGCCTCGGCCATGCCCACGCCAATGGGCTTCACCACCGCACCCAAGGCACGGAGCAAGCCAATGAGACGCGTGGGCTTCATGTTCAACTCGTTGGCCAACGGGAGAATCTCGAGCGTGAAGCCGTCAATGTGGAAGAGAAGCGCAATCAAGTAGCAGAGCAACTTGTCCTCGTGGAACGGGTCAATGACAAAGGAGCGGTCCTTGGACTTGCCCACGGCGGTGGTTCTGGCCACGGCAAAACGGCTCAACGCGCCGTCCACCAACGCTTCCGCGGGCTTGTTGCCCAAGCGCTCCAAGAGCGACGTCTTGTCGCGCACGCGACGGTGGTGGTAGATGCCAAACAACAACGACGCGTAGTACACCATCTGCACCTTCTCGGTGTTGTGGAGCGCCACGTACTTGGGCAAGTTCTTGGCCACAAACGCGCTCTTGGCGTACGGCATCATTTCCATGCGCTTGTCCGCGTCCTCCTCGTCCAACACCGCCTGCACCCGCACCGCGGCCCACTCCTTCTTGGGCACTATGCTGTGGAGCGCGTACACGTCCTCCACCGCGGTGGCGTCCACGTTGGCCGCGGGCGTGGGTCTCACCAGCACTCCCACGTCCTGCAACTGCTCGCGCGTGGGCAAGTCCAGCGTGAGCTCCTTGACGTTGTCCACAATGTCCAACTCCATGTCCTGCAACTTGTCGGCGTCGATGCGGTTGCGCTCCAGGCTGGCGATGGCGGCCTTGGCCTTCTTCGTTCCGAACGCCTCGCCCAACGCCGTGCGCTGTGCCCCGGCACGGGCGCCCCGCAGCTTGATCCGCGGTCCCTTGTGGACGCGGTGGGCAAGCGCCGTCACCTGGCCCTGGACCATGGGCGCGCGGAAAAGCTCCACGGCCTTGTGGGCGGGGTCGTAGAGCGCCACCACGTAGTCGTGGGCGTCGTCCGCGGCCGAGTGGCCGGTGTACTCCAAGGTGGAGTTTTCTCCGTGCAACAAGTAGCTGCCGTCGTGGTTGTGGCGGTAGAGGTCGAACGCGGAGGCGGCGTCGACATGGAGGCCGTTGAAGAACGAGCCGACCACGGCCGCGGGTTTTTCCGAGCAGCTGGCGACGCGCAACTGCGTGGTTTTGAATTCCTTTTTGGTCATGGTGGTGAGAAATTTGTAGCCCATCGCACCGCCATAAGAGGTGGCTTGGTGCGCGCACGCACATCATCACCGCGGCGCCGGCAGCGCCCGAAACGGCTGTTTTGCGCGGCGGTGCTGGCTGCTGGGTCTGGGGGCGCTCGAGAGGTTCGGGCCTTTGTGGAGTTTGCCGTGGCCGCCCCGTTGGTGCTGTGCTGCTACTGCTGGAACGCTACTGCTGGAACGCTACTGCGGCACTGCACATTGCCCCATCGCAGCGGTACTGGCGAAGACCAGTTCCGGCGCTACTTATTCTTCCCTCCGTGTTGATTGGTACTAGGTGGTACTGGTGTTAGTGTTACCTAGGGTTTGTTGCAAGTGCTGTACTCTGTGCTGATACTACAGTTAAGTTTTGCGTTGCTAGTGTCATTCAGTGTCATTCAGTGTTACTCGGTTACTCGGACTGGTCAGTTTTACACTTGCATAGTTACTCGGTTGCTCAGTTACTCGGTTGCTCAGTTGCTTCGTTGGTCAGACCTACTTGGTTAGTTAGACCTACTTGGTTAGTCAGCTACTCAGTTACTTAGTTACTCAGTACTCAGTACTCAGCTACTCAGTTAGTCGGTTACTCAGTACTCAGCTATTCAGTTACTCAGTACTCAGCTACTCAGTATTCAGTTACTCAGTTACTCAGTCACTCAGTCACTCAGCTACTCGGACTAACTCCGTTACTCAGTTTCTTAGTTACTCAGCTACTCAGTGTCAGCTACTCAGTACTCAGTACTCAGTACTCAGCTACTCAGTATTTAGTGGGTGCTACTGTGTTATAAGTACACGTACCAAGTGTGGCTTTACCATACAAGTCACTCGACAAGTGCAAACAGTCACTCGGCTAGTAACTCACTCCGACTAACCCCCAAGAGCTCTCGCCAATGGACCACTACGCTGTTCTCGGCGTCGACCACCTGGCGTCGGCCGCCGACATCAAGGCCGCGTACCACCGCCTGCTTCTTGCCGCGCACCCCGACAAAACCGGCCGCGCGGATTCTGGCGCCGTCGCCCGCCTCAAGGCCGCGTACCGCGCGGTGGGCGACCCTGCGCGCCGCGCCGCGTACGACGCGGAATTGCTCGAGGCGTGCAAAAAACTGGGTTTTCTCATCACCGGCGCCGGCCTCGACGTGTACACGCTCGAGTCGTTTGACGCGGCCGAGGGCGCGCAGTGGGTGTGGACCCGCGACTGCCCCAGATGTACGGCGCGGGCGTCGTTCGAGCTCACGGAGTCCGACTTGGACGGCGGCACCGCCGACGGTCTGGGGGGGTACCAGATCATGGTTTCGTGCCAGAGCTGTTCGCTCTGGATCACGGTGCAGTATGAGGAAGAGCAGTGAGAGACTGGCGATGGTGAGCCTGGAGAACGGTCCCACTTGGGCCGCTTCCATGACTTCTACGAGCTGCTCGAAAGTGCAGACGCAGTAATGCTGACACCCCTGTTCGACGGCTGGATCTCTAGAATACTTGAGGAAGATGGTTTGTTACGTGATAAGCTGTGGATTCTCATCGTCAGCGAACGGAAAACACCTGGAAACACCTGGTGGCCTGGTTGGAAAGCACCCGGTCGTGCGGCCACTACCACTGTCAACCTCCGTCCCACGACTGGTGACTCTATTGAGCCAACTCTGCCACGACCAGTCTGGCTGCAGTTCTCACCCTTCTGCTGTCCGGTGCCAACTTCCCTACATTCCTTCGGTAGCAATGCATTAATATATACGTCGTGTATGCCCACGCCCTTCTAGCCGTATGCTACCCACGATTCTGTCTTAAAACGCCCGTTTCCAGTGCTTGTCGGCCTCCACAATCGCGTTCAACGCCGACGCCATCGCCTTGAAGTCACACATGAGGTTCACGTGGCCGCAGTCGGTGGCAAACTTGCCCACAATCTGCCCCGTGTCCGACTCCGGGTCGTATGTCCGGAAGCCCTTGCCCTCCGGCATGAGCCACCGCTGGTGCACCACGCCGTCGCCCGGACCGTAGAAAAACCCGTAGTAGTTGCCGTCCTTGATGTCCTGCTCGCTGTTGACGTTCGACCCCCGCACCAGAGGCACGGTGTTGCCGTACACCACTGCCATGGGAGGATAATTGTGTTCCAACTCCGGATTGTACTCGAGGCCCAACACATACTCCTTGGCGCGCCGGAGCGTGTCGGCAAGATAGTCGTAGGCCTCGGAAAACGAGATCTGGAGCCGGAAATCGCCCATGCTGTCTAACAACGTCGGGCTCTGCGGGGAGCTTGACCGGCCGGCCAAGAACCGCTTCTGCATCTGCAGATTGGTCAAGCGGGTCGGCCTGGACCGGCGGATGCTGGGCTGGAGGATTTTGATGCGCGAGCCGATCGACAGAAGCGACGGCGAGAGCGAGCCTATCGACGACGCCGGCACCTCGTCCAGCTGCGCTTCCTCGGGCTCGGCGTGTCTCTCTTCCTCGGCCTCCTCCGCGAGCTTTCGGGCCTTGGCCACGAGCGGGTTGAGGTTGTACTCCACCCACGTGTCCGGGTCAAAGTAGTCCAAGTCGTAGGCCTCGCCCGTGTCGTGGTTGACGAACACGCGCCCGCTCAACGGAAGAAACGAGTAGGACGAGCGCATCATGAAGTTTGTCTCGAACGTGAGAATGCGGTCGGAAAACATCACCGAGTCGCCGTAGCGGAGCGGCCCCAAGATGTTCAAGCACTCACTGGGCGCCCCAACGTACACAATGCCGCGGAAGAGGTCCGGGCGCTGCTGGAGCGCGCCGTGGGCCACTAACCCGCCCATGGAGTGGGCAATGACAATGGGCTGTTTTCCGGTGGACCGAATCATCTCCTCGAGGCACTCGATCAAGCGGTCGGCCGAGAGATCGAGCGAGAGCCGCCAGTCGTAGCCAAACTCCTTGACGGTCACGTTCGGGTTGTGGGCCAACTTTTTGATGAGTTTCTTGCAGATGTCGAACGGCCCGATGTTCTTCAACACGCCGTCCGGCACGATGGTGTCTTCGGCCCGGAGCTCGTCCATGCGCGTGGGCCCGAGAAGCAAGTTGATCTTGCGCAAGTTGAGGCCGGCCTTTAGCGGGATCCACACCCGCTTCCCCGTCTTGGCATCGCGCAAGATCGAGCCCCGGTACCCGCCCATAATGACGATGGGTCCGTCGAGGTCGTTGAACACCGCCTCGTACGATTTTTCCTTTTTGATGAAGTCGGGAAGAATGTCGGTGAGGTTTTCCTTGATCAGGTGCCGCATGGCCCGGAGATGGGTGTCTTCGGTGCCGCGGGTGTGGAAAAGCTTGGCCTCGTCCACCGTGTTGAGAGTGTCTTTGCGCTCGAGCCGGTGTCGGAGCTGCTCCAACGCCGGGTCGGGCTTGGTGCCTGTGAAGGGTAACCGGAGCTGGAACCCTGAAAGTCCGCCAAACGGAAGCGAAAACAGAAACACTTTTTTCAGGTTGGGCTGCAGCGAGACATTGTCGCCGCCCACAAGCGAGTTGGCATCTTCGTGGGTGTAGTGCCGCAGCACTTGTGGTGAAGGGGTGAAATCTTCAATGTCCAGATCTTGATCCGACGTGGACTGGGATTGGGGCGAGCGCGGAACCATGAGAGCGGAATGGTGGTGGGAGGTGGAGGAGAATTGGTGGGGGAGGCAATTTGGATGGGGGAGACGCTCCAGAGTGTCAATAGGAGTGTATTCTGCGGCTCCGGAATTGTGTGGTGGAGGCACCTCTTTCGTGTAGCTAATATAGTGGAGCGGCGGAAGCTGCGGAAGGGAAGTAGTGGGTCGGCACGGTAGTTTGGATATGTGCCGGGGAAATTTGGGGCGCGGATTTTGGGGCAGGTTTTGGGGCAGGTTTTGGGGGAGGTTTTGGGCGGGTTTGGAGGCGGAAGCAGGGTTTGGAGGCGGAAGCAGGGTTTGTTATTTGAATTGTGGGTTTCGACTTTTCTTTTGGCCCGGTCTTTTGGTTTGGCTTGAATTGGGTTTGCTGGTGGTCCCTTTCGTGGTGGGTGATGGAGCATTATACCATTGTGCGAATCGCAGTGTCGGGGTACAATTGAATGCCCGAGGGTAACCATAATGGATGTGGATTAGTGAATTTGGATCTTTCGTGGCTGTAGTCGCTTTTGTTTTCTACTTATTGTCTCTACTTCTTGTGTGATACAGGGTCCTGTGCACTCGATACTACACTATCGTATCTACTTTTCTTTACGAGCCACTGACGTAGATGCTGAAAACATTTTGTGGTAATGCCGGTGAACGATTTCTGGCCTGTCGGATGTGTCTGCTGCTCTGATAGCGTATAATCGCTTTTAGTCGCACCGTAGTCCCTAGACTAATTTATCGAATAGGGCACATACTTTCGCAACTATCCATTGTTACTGCCGGAACATGTAATACCAGAAGATCCTTCCGGAATCGCCGGAAAAACGCTACTTAATAGGATCTTGAAAGCTAACACCACATACTGCTTGGCACCGTTATTTATGAAGTTTTTTGAAAACTCCATCACCTCCGTAATATTTTATTGCGTGGGGTTAGCTAGTGACTACTACCGTGTTTGCGATTCTCCTTCACTTGAACAGCTTCGGGAAGCGCAAATATATTACTCGTTCCCATTATCATAATCTAGTTCCTCTTGTTTCAATGGATAGAATGAATATTGGTCAAGTTTGCTTAAAGCTGAGTCTATTGAGCGAGTTTTCTTCCTCTTTCTTACTGTTATCCATCCTGGTCTTTCATGGATTTTCCGAATTGAATCTTTAATAAGAGATGGATTTTCTCTATTTGAGTGAGGCATTTTTCCCGTTGAAGTAGGAGAGCACCAGCTCATAGTCTTGCACTTGAATGCTGGGGAATAAGTAATTTTCAAGAAAACGCAGATTAGTGAAGTGGCTTTTTGAATAGAAAATCTTCTTGTAGAAAGCTGTGCTTGGCAAAATGCATGCGTATTGAGTAATAACATATAATGAAATTCTGTTCATTATCCTGGGTGGCTGAATATTAACATATTTTCCTGGTCATGGCTATCCTCTTCTGTGACAAATCCGATATTTTAATAGCAGTTTATTTTGATGAAGGCTCCAGTCATACATTACGACCCAGCGAATCTAAATTATAATTGAATCTAAATTAATTCATTTTTCCGTCATCCGCAGCATGATTATGATAATTCAAGTGCAACTTATGCAATTACAGGGACCGATTTTGCAATAGTCTTACACAACATTTTATTAGGGTTTTTCCGCGTATTCTCCGTGGTTTTCTCCCCGGATCTTTGCAAATTTGGAAAGCGTGATCGCTGCTGCGGCCACTTTCTACAGTGTGGCAATGCGGATCTCTATGCTTAGTTAATGCAATTCGCCCAACAGAATACTTCTCCTTAATCCTTCCTCTATTTTACTCGGAGAGGCCTTCAGCAAATTCAACGGATTATGTTGCTTTTCTCTCATGATGTTCTTCAAGAAATTAAGGGGAAAAACGTTTGTCTAGTTTACTCACACGCAATGTGCATGTCTAACTTTTGTTACCGTGCATGAATGTGTCAACGCATCCTTTTAATCCATAATTCAGTTGGAGCTGCACATAGCACCATGACATAGACAGGCAGACCTTATTAATAGGAATTACTTATGAGCGCTTTCTATTTATACTCGGGAGACTCTCACATCGTTAAATAGGAAAATAAAATAAAAAAAACATTTAAGCAAAGAAAAGTTATAATATCTCGGTTGTGTCTGTTTATCTTTACGGGATATTCGCTCAATCTCCACTTCTCAATATGGCAGTGGAAGTGCGTGTTCTTCAAGTTCCAAATATTTTGTACGACGTGAGAACGGTGGCATGTATTTTGATGTGGTTGTTTCTAATATTTTTAGTTACGTTAATCAACTTCTGTCATATGCTGGAACCTCTGCTACCTTGTGTCAATGGGTATTATTTCGCCCACCACGTGGGTCATTTCTTCTCAGGGCAGCATTTAACAACATAGGGTGAGATTATTCACCACAGTTGCGTCTTACTACAGCGCGATTGAGAACATTCAAAAGGGATGTCCAATCAATACTTGACGAGATTCAGGGTTTGGGTAAATTGGGAAAATAAACAACTATGGGAAAGAACTGTAGACTAGGCCAGAGTGAAACTACACTGGTTCTCCTTCACAGATCTAAGCTCAGATTATCTAAATTAATTACTCCTAGACGATACGGTTACATTCTGCCTCACGTGAGGAGCAGGCTGACTGTATGAGATGAGAAAAGAACGCAAGTTTCTTGGCGTGCTAAGGACTGTAGTGGGTTAATAAGATCAAGGCGTATTTCTTCCAAACCGATAATGCTTTAAATATTTTCTTATTTTAACACTTCATTTCTCAATTCCCTTATGTCACCTATATTGCCCACCTTAAAATCAGGTATGAAAGACTAGGGTCTACCGTCCCTGATCGTAATATTCGCAGCCAAAAATAAACACTTTCCACAATAAGATTACATATAAATTTATATGCGTTACATTTACCCCTACCCCTCGCATGTATGACAAATGTCTAAATATACCGCGACACCCTTGATAAGCGTTCGAGCGAATTTCCCAAATGGGACTAAATGACACCGGTATGCACGTTGAAGATACGAATGCGTGGGACTAAATCTGCAGTACGTAGGGCTTCCGCCTGCAAGAAATAGTCGCAACCCTGGAACTGCGTATATTCGCTGTTTGTGCGTATCTCCACAGGGATATCGTAAAAAGTTGAATTTTGATCTTCCACAAGAAAGTGCCGTCAATATTTTCTATAAGCGCCGCACCACCAAGATTGCGCACTTTTTCGCGTCCATTTTTAACCTTCCGTTACCTCTTAGTCATGCAGCCCGTACCGCTCTAGATTCGGGGTGTTGATATTTAGTCACGTGAGGATCTGTCACTAGTCGACTAGTTTGGGCCTTCAAATGCCTTGAGCAAGACGCTGATGGACTTGCGGAATGGAGATGCTGACGTCACCAATGGTCCACCGTTAAAGTGCACCGCACAATTATAACCGCAGATATAACACAGTTGTGTCGGTGTTCAAAACACTATCGATGGAACTCAGTAGGGAAGAGGCATGATTGACCATTGTGTGAGACATTTAGTAGTCGAAAGAGATCAGCAGTACATGAGACATAGTAGTACAGGCGCTCCGAACAATAGGACACGGCAGCACAATAAGACAAAGCTGTGCAATTAGACTCGGTACAATAAGACCCAGTACATGTACAAGACTCGGTACAGGGCTCAATACAGGACTAGTAATGACTTAGTACAAGACTTAGTTAAGACTTAGTGCAAGACTTAGTTAAGACTTTGTGCAATACTTAGTTCAGGACTTAGTTCAGGACTTAGTTCAGGACTTAGTTCAGGACTTAGTTCAGGACTTAGTTCAGGACTTAGTTCAGGACTTAGTTCAGGACTTAGTTCAGGACTTAGTTCAGGACTCAGTACAAGACTTAGTACATCACTCACTACATCACTCACTACATCACTCACTACATCACTCACTACAAGAAAGTCGCAGGCCCAGTGGCACAGCATGTCACACATAAGAACTACAAGTGACATAACATCCTAGTCCACGAAAAGGTGTATCCTGCGTAAATCGAAGAGCCTTCTCAATGCAGTGTAGCCACCGGAGCAAGACCGGACTCCATACAATCCACAGTGGCCTAGCGCAGGAACCAACAGAAAACCGGCGAAAAATCAGAAACATCAACCACCACAAATCAACCACCACAAATCAACCCACTCCCAACCACCACAAATCAACCCACTCCCAATCACCCCAATTACTCCAATCACTCCAACCACCCACCAACCCACCAACCCACTAACCCAGTCCAGCCGGCCCCGCACCCGTACACCACCGCACTCGCACGTCCCGTTTAGGATACAACGGCAAACCTTCTCCACCACATCGCCTTAAGCATGTTTCGAGCCAGCACCCACGCCACAGGCGTGTGCCGGCGCTGGGCCGTGCGTGCCGTTCCGCACAGCGCCCCCAACGCGCCCCCGGCGCTTTTCCCCCGTTTTTCTGCTCGTTTTTTCGCGTCGTCGCCACCGCGCTACTCCCAGAAACAGCACGAGGACAAACTCGCCCAGGAGTTGAAGAAGTTGCACGAACTCAGAACCCGGTTCGACCGCGCCAGCTTCTTTGACAAGTGGAGGTTGCGTCCGCAGGTGGACGCGCAGGAGGCGCGTGTGATAGACCTCCAGAACTACCTTTCCGAAAACGAGCCTGCGGTGCTCCAGGTGGCCAACCCCTTGGACTTAGCCGCCGTGGGCCGGTACCAGAAGCTGTTGCCGTTTTTGTTGGACCGCTTTGTGCACGAGTGCGAGGTGGCGCAGCAGCTGCGTGCACTGAGCCCCGAGACCGTGCTGCTGCGGGTGGTGGCCCACTTCAGCGAGGAGCACCCGCTGCTCGCGCCGCTTGCTGCCGCCGAGGTGGAGCAGGCGTTCGACGTGTTCTACCGCCTCCTGAACGGCATCGACGCCGCGCAGGACGTGCGCTTCAGCGACGCTGCGGTGCAGCGCATGTTTGACGTTTACGCCGAGAAACACATGGACACGGACGAGCCGGAGTTGGTGGCGGCCGCGTGCGAGCTGCTGCTGCCTGCGGTGCCGGAGGACGTGGTGGTGGCGTGGTTCTCCGTGTTCAAAACCTTCTGGGAAGTGCCGTACGCCAAGGAGGGCGAGGTGTTGTCCAACTCGCTCTGCGGCGAGGACTACCTCCAGTACAAGAGGTACAGCGAAGAGTTGAACAAGGTGCGCGACATGCTCTCGGCCAAGGGCTTCGCCGACCCCGCCGCGGGCCAGTCGCCCAAGAAACCGGAGCCCAAGCCTAAGCCAGAGCTGAAGGACTCCCTGAAGAGCCCCAAGCCTCAGTACAAGTACCTTGACATCGACCTCACGAGCCAAAACGCGCGTCTCTTTCTCGTGGGTTTGATGGGCGGCTTGTTGTTGGTGTTCATGTACCTGCTGTCGCAGAACGGCAACCACGAGATCTCGTTCCAGGAGTTCTCGGCCGACTTCTTGCGCAAGAACCTCGTGGCCAAGCTTCTCATCATCAACAACAGAACCGCGGTTCTCGAGTTGAACGACAACGGCCGCGCGCAGTACTCCCACCAGGGCGACTACTACTTCTCCATCGGCAGCGTTGAGCTGTTTGAACGCAACTTGCGGGCGGTGCAGGACGAGTACAACATTCCCGACCTGCTCCGTCTCCCTGTGGTGTACGTTTCGGAGGGCAGCACGTCCAAGTTGTTGATTAACTTCCTCCCCACGTTGTTGTTCCTCGGTGCAATCTACTACATGACGAAAAAGGCCAATATGGGTGGTATGGGCGGCCCCTTGGGGTTCGGCAAGTCCACGGCGAAGAAATTTAACCAGGAAACCGACATCAAGGTCAAGTTTAAGGACGTGGCCGGTATGAGCGAGGCCAAGCAAGAAGTGATGGAGTTTGTCAAGTTCTTGCAGCACCCTGGCAAGTACGAGAAGTTGGGCGCCAAGATTCCTCGTGGTGCTATTCTTTCGGGTCCTCCAGGTACTGGTAAGACGCTCTTGGCCAAGGCTACTGCAGGCGAGGCCGGCGTGCCGTTCTACTCTGTTTCCGGTTCGGAGTTCGTGGAGATGTTTGTGGGTGTGGGTGCGTCGCGTGTGCGGGACTTGTTCAAGACCGCGCGGGAAAACGCCCCCTCCATTGTGTTTGTGGACGAAATCGACGCTATCGGAAAGCAGAGATCCAAGGGTAACGCCAGTGGTGCCAATGATGAGCGTGAAACGACATTGAACCAGTTGTTGGTGGAGATGGACGGGTTTGAGACGTCGGACCACGTGGTGGTTTTGGCGGGCACCAACAGAGCCGACATTTTGGACAAGGCGTTGATGAGACCTGGCAGATTTGACCGCCACATTGCCATCGACAACCCGGAATTGCAGGGCCGGAAGGAGATCTTTGAGGTTCACTTGCAGAAGATCAAGTTGGTGGAGAACATCGACAAGGATTTGTCGGGCCGGTTGGCGGCGTTGACTCCGGGTTTTTCTGGTGCAGACATCGCCAACGTGTGTAACGAGTCTGCGTTGATTGCGGCCCGGTACAATGCCAAGGCTGTGACGTTGAGACATTTTGAGTTGGCCATTGAGAGAGTCATTGGAGGAGTGGAGAAGAAGACGAAGCTCTTGGATCCGGAAGAAAAGCGCGTGGTGGCGTACCACGAGGCGGGCCATGCCGTGTGTGGCTGGTACTTGAAGTACGCGCACCCATTGCTCAAGGTGTCGATCATTCCCCGGGGCCAAGGTGCTTTGGGCTACGCGCAGTACTTGCCACCGGACCAATACCTCTTCACTGCATTGCAACTTTACGATAGAATGGTGATGACGTTGGGAGGCCGTGTGTCGGAGGAGCTCAACTTTGCGTCTGTGACCAGTGGTGCGCATGACGACTTCAAGAAGGTGACGAACATTGCGCAGTCGATGGTGTTGCGGTTCGGTATGTCGGACAGGGTTGGAATGGTGAACTACGCCGACACCCAGAGCCAGGACAACTTGACCAAGCCGTTCAGTGACAAGACTAACAAGATCATTGACGAGGAGATTGAGAGGATTGTCAAGGAGTGCTACAGCAAGTGCAAGCAATTGTTGTCGGAGAAGTCCAAGGAGGTGGAGCTTGTTGCACAGGAGTTGTTGAAGAAGGAGTTCATCACTCGGGAAGACATGATCCGGTTGTTGGGCAAGAGACCTTTCCCGGAGACGAACGATGCGTTCGACAAGTACCTTGACGGGAAGGATGCGTTCCGGAACGAGCAGCCGGAGGACGAGAAGAAGGATGCGGCTGAGTGAGGAAGGCCACTTGTATATAAACCAATGTATGAATGAAGAGAATGTGTTAGAGTTAGGTGGAAGATAGGCCAAACTACGAGGCCATTACCAGATTTTCTAGAATCAAGAGAGTTAGCGGGCATTCAAAACGCCATTACAAAAGCAAACCAGAAAAAATCGGGACAAATAATCCCGACATTTGACTGTATTACCGGCATATTCCACATACTCTTCATTCCACCTGTACCATCGGCTAGACTGCACCTGGCACTGCTATTTACTAAAACACGAGTTCCAGCTAAAACACGGCCGGTGCCGTTAGAAAAATAGTCCATTCTGCTGCTAAAAACTAACTCCTAGTAAAAGCCCATCAAAGTGCCCCGCTCCGCGTGTCTCAACCCGGCGATGGTCCACCCAGGTAACACCCGTGGCAGCGCACCCGTGCCTCCCGCTCTCGACTTCTAGCGACATCGACCGCGTTACTCTTCCCATAAACACCACCATGACCAAAACAGACCTGGCGGACGAATCGGACGTGGTGAGGTCTCCTCGCCAGTCCAGAGGTACGCGTAAAAACTTGGCCGGCTTGGATCTTGATCCTGAGGGCGACGACGAGTACAGAGACGGCGAGGAAGAATTCGACGAAACCAACGCCAAAGACGACGACGACGAGGAGGACGAAGAAGAGGAGGATGACGACGACGAGGAGGAGGAAATAGCGGCCAAGCCTAGACGCGGCAGAAAGAGAAAGGCCGCGACCGAGGAGCCCGACGACGAGGACGACCATGACGTCAGCAAACACGAAAACGACGACGAAAACGACGACGAAAACGCCAAGGACGAGACCAAGGAGGAGGAGGTGGCGCCGGTCAAGCGCAAGGGTAAGAAGCGCGGGCGTAAGCCCAAGATCCCGCGGCCAGAGGAGGTTTTTTTCGACGAAAAGGGCAACGAGATTGAAATCAAAAACGACGAGGTGGTGATGGAGGACGAGGACCCCAAGGGCGTGGCCAAGATCGACGAAAACGGGTTTTTGCAGGGCGACCGCCGCTTCCGCATCAAGACGTTCACGCTTTTGGGCAAGGGCGAGCGCCAGTACATGGTTTCCACTGAGCCCGCGCGGTTGGTGGGGTTCCGCGACTCGTACTTGTTGTTCAAAACCCACTTGTCGTTGTTCAAAAAGGTGTGCACGCACGAGGAGAAGATGGACTTGATCCAGCGCCACTTGATCCCCACGTCGTACAAGGGCCGCTCCGTCAACTTGGTGACCGCACGGTCCATTTTCCGCGAGTTTGGTGCGCGGATGCTCGTGGGAGGAAAAAAGGTGGAGGACGACTTCTGGGAGCAGAAGGCCATCGACCGCGGCGACGTTCCCGGCGAGTACGCGGACCCGGAGGAGGCGGCTGCCACCATGGGGCCCAGTTATGGTACCGGCGACCATAACCCGTACCAGGCCCAGGTGACGGGGTCGGCGTTGGTCAACTACCAGACAGACCCCACGTGGATGTACCAGGTGTCGCTACAGACGCTTGAGTTCAACCAGACGTTGACGGAACAACGCAACCAGGTGTGGCTCCGGGGCGTGAAGGACACATATAGCGGGTTCAACTTCTATCCGCAGGCGAGTCAGCCCACGCGTGCCCGGGTGGAGAAGGTGGCGGCGGTGGCAGAGGACGACGACACCATCGAATGTTCGATCCGCTACTACAATCCGGATGTGCGGCGCAAGGTGACGGGGTTGGCGCTGGTGCCGCCGGAGGTGTTTGCAGACTTGGACGACGATGTGAAGGCGGCGGTTCTCGAGCAGCAGGCGTACGAGCGCCTGGTGGAGTTTTAGCGGTGTATAATTATCATAGCGTGTATTCATTCCACTGTAGGTGTGGGCTGCGGCGTGGGGGGTCTGTGTGTTGCACTGTAGGGCGGGTGTCGCTGCTAGCTGGTGTCTACTCCTCCATCATCTCGTCCCCGGAGTCAATTGACCCCACCTGCGAGTCGTCGTCGTCGAAAATGACACTGCCATCCGTACCCTCGCGGCTGGACCCCTTCCGCTCCATATGCGCCCGGAGCTCGAAGTCCACCTTGGTTTTCCGTCGTCCGACATGAACCGTGATGTCGCCCTCTTCCACAATCTCCGCGTGCTTCTTGGAATAAGCCACTTCTGCCTTCGCCTCCTTGCCCGAGATCCGATGGTTCACCCGTATATGTTTGGCTAAAGTGTCGTGACGGGTGAAGATCCTCGGCCCAATGGCAGGGTCTTGCTTGACACACACAAAGCACTTGAAAAGCTTCTTCTTCTTCGAATGCACCGTCTCTTGATGACGAATCAACTCGTATTTCCGCGAGAACCGCCGTAAACACAACTTGGTGGGGTCTTCAGAAGACAACGGGAGTTGGCACTCGTGGATCACGTCCGGATCGTAGTTTGACGATCTGCTGGTGGCAGCAAGCTCGCTTTCGGTTCGTTTTATGATGCGGTGCGCGGCAAGCTTCGCATCCACCCGAATCTTTCTCCGCTCGCGGGGGATGGGTTTCTCCTTCTCTTCCATTTGCTCCAATACAAATTTGTCGTGATCATCTCTGAGTTCCTTTGTTATGAATAAGACGGGGCTCTTCTCGCCCTCGTCTTCTGGCGTAGGAGAGGGAGACAGGTCAGTATTTCGCCTCATTCTGTCTTTAACTTCTGCTGCTTTGAGCAACGCCAGTTCCGGGATTGTATACGGCTTGTACGCGTACTTATGATAGTCTTTAACAAACTGTGCGTAGCACTCGTTCAAGTCAAACTTGATGAGCGTCAAGAACTGGTAAATGGCCGGCTTCCACTGAAGTAAATTGTAGAGCTCCCAGTAATTCAAGTTCATCACCACTGACGTCAAGAGGCGGATCGTCACGGTGGCAAGCTCCATCTTATCCAAGTTGGTGGAAAGCTTGATGAAAATGTCAAAGCACCGCTCTACCACCAAGTACAATTGCGATTCTGCCGGATTCTCGATCTCGACAAACTGAGGCAATAACTCTGCAAGTGATTCGAACTTGGCTTCAAGTGCTTTCTGCCTCTCATCTGCGAGGTTTCCCTCGAATAAAAGGCTGGCGATTTTGAAAAGATGATCTGCGTAGTCCGCGGTGGTATGTGGCGCTGTGGTCGCGAGAACGTCTATCATTTTGTCTTCGGAGAATTCGGGAATTTGCAGGCTGGCCTCCGGGGCAGTGCTTACCGACATTGTCTCTGGGTTCCCATTAGGCGAGGCTGATGACACGGGGGAAGCGTATTGGGATGAATTTTTGAGCTCACTGCCTCCAGTACTTGCAAGCGGGGTATTGGTTCGATGGTCTGCCGGTGAATAAGGATTTTGGGACGACGCTCGCGTCGAGGACTCGGTAGGAAACCTGTCCAAACTATGCTGTGAGTACAAGTCAAAGCTTGGAGGGTGTGAAGGGCTCAGGGAAATCTGGCTCATGGAAACGGCCTTGTGGGTGGTGGGACAAGAAAAAAACGTCTATTTCAGTCTGCCGAGGAAAGTTGCGTTGGTGTGGAAAAGGAAAGACTTCACGAAAAGAAGAAAATGTGGCCGTTTTGAATGAATCAAAACCAGCTGGTCACTATTGGGAGAAGGTTTGTTTAAAGCTGCGTCTTAGGTGGCCGGTACTCGACTGCAAAATTGGGTGGTGTAGTTGAGACTTGCACGACCATTGTGGATAGAGGTATCTCGAGAGGAGAATGTATACGGAGAGGTATTTTCTAGGAAACTTGCAAGGTAGAAAAGAAAAGCGCGAAAACTCTGGGGGAAAATGCGAATATTTATAGACTGCGAATGTCGTTTGATCATCAGAAGGAACATGAAGGTGGGACAAATGTCGTGGAATCGTGGGCGTCGGCGATTTTGCAGCCGTTTGTATGCAGGCGGTGCGTGATATTATCCAGTTAGGGAACAGTAGCGAGAACGTGAGTAGCGAGTGCAAGAAGCGAACGCGAGAAGCAAGTTTGTGCGAATTAGCCAACGCAACATCCACCACAGTAGAGAGAGAAGATAGTTTGGAGAAATAAATTTCTTGTGTGAGTAATTACAGTTTTATTTATTCTCGCGACATTAAGTCGTGTTGCTCGTTTATTCGTGGCATTCTTATTGGAATTTTGGCTGAGGTGGCCGATCAGTTAATTCAAACCGTACCATAAATACTTGTGTCGTTCGTGGTGCTATTGGTATGATGCACTTTTCTTGGTGAATTGATGCTTTTCCTCTCGTAGGCGTTGGTTTCGACTATTCAATGGTGGTACTGCTCTTTGTGTGACTTTGCTTTTCCATGCCCACGGCGGTTTCAAATCCAGTCACAGTCTGGATAGACTCTGCACAGACTATGTAGATTGTGGATAGACTGTGTAGGCTATGAATAGACTTTGTTGACTCTGAATAGACCGTGTAGACTCTCGATAGACTTAAGAGACTCTGGATACACTGTGTAGACTCTGGATAGACTCTTTTATTAGACTTGGTCTCTTCCCAGAATTTAAGAATTGTTACCACTCTCTTGGAACACTCTCTCTTAGTTTCTCTCTTGGTGTGCTGCAGTCGTGGTGCACCTAGCAAACTGTTGTTTCCAAAGTCTCTCTATGTCGTGTCTGGATCCTGTCGTTTGGCCTGATTCTCCTGTGACGGTTGCTCCAGGTCTTCATTTGTCATTCCCTGTATGTTCATGCGACCGGGAATAATAGGACACATTGCCGGCGTGTGACCCGGTAGCGGCTGGAGAGGATATGGAGCGTTGACAAACACATTCTTTGGTCCATAAACAGGCCCATACGACGAGGTGCCTGGAGGATAATAGTTGTTGGGAAAACGAAACTTCTGGAATCCTGCATTGCCCATCAGCTTCTTAGATGCGTCGCCCATCAACGATGATGGTGGAGGATACCACGGCTGCAGCATTCCCGGGATTCCACTGACCCCAGGCATTCCCGTCACTCCTGACATTCCTGTCACTCCTGAGACTCCTGACATTCCTGTCACTCCAGTTACTCCCGGGACTCCAGTGACTCCCGGAGCTCCTGACACTCCTGGGTACGGCAACAGCAGCATGCTCATTCCGTATGGCATCAGCCCCATCGGCTTTAGTTCCGAAAGCGGAGGAAGAGAGTAGCCCATTTCCGGCGGGTACGAAAACGACTGGGGCCGGCTGGACCGAGCGTCGGGCGGAGGGGATGCCGTGGAGTCCTTCTCGGTCGACGAGGCCCGCATTATGGGCTTGACGGCTAAGGAAGCGCTGGCGGTCGAGTCGTCCACAATCTCGGCGTTTTTCTTCGCCAACTCTACGGCGATCTTGTTCTCGCGCCCGGTGATGCCGTGCTTGCGGCGCATATGGCGCGCCAAAGAGTCGTGGCGAGGGTAGCACTGGTCGCGGTTGCCCTGCTGCTCGCAGTACACGCACCGGTATATTTTCTTGAGCGTGGCATGGACAAATTCCTCGTGCCGCTGGAGCTCGTTCTTGCCGTAGAAAACCTTGAGGCACGGCCGGTTGGTAGACGGAACTAGATTCTGGCACTGGTGCACTGTGGGCGCCTTGGGTGGCCGAGGCTCCGGGGTCTGAGTGAGCGCCCCCACTTTGGATGGCACAAACACAAACTTGCTGCGGCGAGCCGCCCGCGTATCCACACCGTCCAAGTCGGTCTTGTCGAACGCGGCCGCGGACTCTGTGTCGTAGCCGCTATCGTCGTCCTCCAAGTCGCCTTTTGCCTTGAGCATCTGGAACTCGAGCTCAATCAGCCGCGGGGTGTATTCCATGAACGTGTAGACCTTCGACCGCGCCAAAGCATCGCTGTCGCTGTCGCCCGCAAGCGTTCCGGCGTTTCGGGCCGGTGTGGATTTCCTGGCCGCATTGGCAGTGCGTGCCAATGGGGACGTGTGTCGCCAGCCCAAACGGCCGTCCGGTTTTAGTCTGGGAGGCCTTTTGGGGCCGGCAGTGCGAGGCTTTGTTTTCTTCAACCGGATATCGATGTACGGGGTGATGTGCACCCGTGCGTACTTCTTGGCCGAGCCGTAGGGGTCGCAGGTGTGGTAGGAGAAGTTGTACGAGGGGTACGGGAACGGGTACTGGAAGCCCTGGCGCAAGTTGAAGCTCATGAGGTTCTCAGGCGGCGACACGATGGGCCCGAGAGGCGTTTCGGTCACGTCGATGTCCACGAGCTTCAAGAAGTACGACACCGACGGAATGATGTGCAAAAGGTGGTAGATTTCCCAGCACTCCAAGCTGTACACCAAGCTGACGAGGAACTTGGTGATGTGCGACGAAAACGCAAGGTTGAAGTACAGGCTGGTGAGCTTCAAGAGCAGCAGGTAACACTCGATCAACACCGCCGAGAGATAGTCGTTGGGGTATTTCCGCCGCTCGGGGTCGCCGTTGTGTCGAGGCACCGACGCCGTCAACTCCCTGAGCTCGGTCTCGTACTGCATTCGGGAAGTGTCGTCCGCCGTTTCTTCGAGCACAAGGTGTAGTAGGGCCGAAAGCTGGGCCGAGTACTCTTTGAGGGTGTAGGTTTCTGATCGCGGAAGAGAGGCCGTGGCACACGGCCCCGGTCCGGCTTGAGGCACGATTTTGTTCAAATCCTCGGTGATGGGATCGAACTCGGGGTCCGACGCCGTCATCGCTCGCGGGATTTTTTCTTTGAGCGTCTCTGCCAATGCTGGTGGTTAGTGGTGATGGAGGAGTGCGAACCGAGAGGAACATACCTATTGGGTTGAAGCGGGAGGCGGATGCCAGACCGTCCTGGGCGTTAGTATGGGCAAAGTCGGCCGGAAAGCAGGGCGCAGCGGAAATAAAAAATTGCTTCTGTGGTGGGATACATACCTCGTGAGAAGCGGTAGTGACCATGGTGTTCTGCGCTTGTGAAGATGCACTCCCAAACCTTCAAAACGGCGTTTGGAAAGTCAAAAAAACGCTCAGCACTCAGAGACAGATGTGGAAAGGCGGGCGATACTGCCAAAACTCCGCAAGCCCGGGTTTTTTGCTGAAGAACAATCACTTGCAATAGTAGAAAGAAGAAGGTGCAAAATGAATGTCGCCGTTCCGCACCGGATTGTGTGCAGGAGTCATATTCGCCTGTATCTACTGGGTGGGTACACGTCGCGGCATGAGGTGGAATCTACTGATTGGGGCTGTTTTGAGGGGGGTATAGATGTCGGAGAAGGAGGTGGTTGGAAAAAAGAGGAAAATTGTAGTAGTGTGCAGGCTCTCTTGGATGTGGCTGTGGAGAGGGTTTTTCTATTTGAGGTGGTGACATACATTGCTGGCCACCACAATGTGGAAATGGGGCCAAGTGGTATTCGGGGTTATATGCAGGTGTCATCCGCCGGGAATCGATTTCTTCAGGATCGATCAAAAGCGGCTAAGCAGTTATAATGCGGTTGTGTTTTGTGGGATTTTTTGATTTTACGATTTGTGATTTAGGGGTATTGTGTTCGGTCTCTGGTGCTTTGTTCTTCAAGCTGAGTGGGATGGTTCCTGCACGTCGTTTGCACCCAAAGGAGGAATATAATGCTAAGTCGTGATATTAAGCATCAGAGAATGGGGTTTGTGGCTGTGGGTGAAAAGAAAAGGCTTCTTTTATCCCTCGCATTGATATAGGAGGTGTGAGGCTAGTGTTTGTATTTTTTTTTTGGTTGATAAGTGTTTGCGATATGTGCAAATGTGACAGAAATTGCCTAATAACACAAAAGCCAAGGTGAGATATGGGAAAAATAGAGGGGAAGAGAAAATACATAATGGAATGAAATCTAAAGATGAAGCACAATACGAGCACTTATTATGAATTCAAATCTGTTCACCCAACGGGGATAAAATCTTTTTACGCTCACGCTGGCTAAATCTTTTTACACCCACACTGGTTTCACAAATCATACCGTGTATTCTAATCTATTTAGCAATGGGAGAGGCAATGGCCGTCGCTGGCTCCAATGCAGATAAAACCAAAGGAAACACCTCTGTAGCCACATCACGCCCCCAAAGATTGTCCAAATGCTCGTGTGCCTCCACCAGATGACTGGTGGTGTACTTTTCCGGCAACTGGTCTTCCATCACGTGGATATCGACCAATGAGTCGCTGGTGCCGTATATAAGGTGGATAGGCACGCGTATGTTCTTCAATGGGTAAGCCATAGGCACCAGCGACAAGCCCGAGTTGTTGTGGTACATTTGGAACGTTTTGCTCAGAATAATCTGGAACCAGTGCACCACGGTCTTGACCGAGGTGGTGGAGTACAAATGGGCGTAGGAGCATATCTTCTGCACCTTGTCGATGTTCGTCAGATGCCAGTTGAAGAGCATGTAGTTGGACACGTCGATGGACAGGTCAAAGAAAGGAGGGTACAGGATCTTTTGCCAGAACCCTACCGATGGCATCAACGCCTTGCGTGAAAAGAGAAGGTAGAGCATGTTGGGACTAGACTTCAAAAAAATATCCAAGAACTTGGAATGGAGTCCCCTGGGGGTGGTGGCTGGCGAAATGGCAATGATTCTTTCCACTTTGTGGTTGAGGTCCGGCGTGATGGACATACTGGCAAACGCCTGTGCTGTTCCCTGGGAAAAGCCAATGTAGACAAGGCTGGGCTTGCCCGTTTCGCGCAAGATGTAGTTGATGCTATCTGGGATATCGAAAAGAGCAAACTCGTCGATGGAGAAGTCCCAGAAAGACTCGGAGTTGATGCCCCGGTGAAGATGTTTCGACGAGTACTTGTTGCCTCGGTTGTTTCCAAGCCACACGTCATAGCCCAAGTCGTGCAACACAAAAGGCAAGTTGCGTTCCTTCTCGAGCATCGTCACCCATATTTCCGAGCACATAAGAAGCCCGTGGTGCAAATAAACCACACGGCCGTTCCGCGGAACACCCGGCTTATGTATACGGTGCAATGTAAGTAGATAGTCATCGCATGTGCGCACAATCCGATTTTCCACATTATAGCCGAACACTTGGCACATATGCTGGATATCCGGAGCATTTAGAAGGTCCGTGACGAGCTTCTGGCGGTTTGGGTCGACTTCAGACGCATCACGAGCGTATTTGAAGTATCCGATACCGGCTCCACCACTGTGCTCGAGGCGAACCGGATTGCGGGTCCATCTGTAGCCGATCTGAAGCGCATAGCTGATGGCGGCGATCACCGGTGAAGGAAGAAGATGGGTGATGATGTTGGACACGTACTCAAGCCACGAAAGAAGAAGCGACATGAATAGGAGAGGCCACTCAAGAATGGAAAGTCGTCCGAGTAGTGGAAGACGCATGGAATGTGGAAATTACGTGGATTGAGTATCAGGAGGAGACTAATGCAAGTGTGGATGGGAGCAAACAAGTGGAGGAGCAAGCAAACAGTTGAGGAATAAGGGAGTGGGGAGGAAGTCAACGAAGGAGTTAAGGAAGCGGACGAATAGGTAACAGGGCCAGCGGAATTCGAAACAGACAGTCTATGCCGAGTCGATACTAGAGCTTTTCCGGAGCTGTACGAGAGGGTATTTCTGAGGCGGAAGATGTGTTTGACGACGGAGTGCACCGAGTGCAATGTATGGGTGCGAACTATGACCTCGGGAAGTAACAATTTTTGGACAATTTCTTACCGTGGCACCGGTGGTTTCTTCTAAAGCTAAAGTGGTGCGGGGATTATCGGCCCAGTTGATAAAAATTATACCAGTATCTGTACTAAGATCCGGTGGAATCGATTAAACTCTGTGACCTTCTCACATTTTTGGTAGGCTGGTGCGTTTGACCTCGGGGGAATTGCACCGCGATAGGCGGCACCTGCACTCCGGATTTCTACCATGTTTCCACCACATATTTGACTTTCCGAATCGGCCTGACGCCTCGCTGAAACTTCACAGCGTACTTCTGCATTAAATGTGAATGTCCTAAACCCGCCATTTGCTTGCTGGCAAATGGAAAAATAGACGATGCATGTCCATGCGCAGCGCGCCTAACTTGCGCTACATCGCATACCATTTTTGCAGTCGATCTTGTCTAAAAACCAAAACCAGATGTGTCAATCCCAGATCACGCAATTTACAGTAGCCGGGAATATCTCCAAAAGCTGAATACCCCCGAGTTTGCTTCCCTGGGATTTGTGCGCCGTATTTCGCCGTTGTAGCCGCATGTCATAACCAATGTTTCACCAACATATTGGCTTGTCCCTAAATTACACAATAGTGGTATGCCCGCCTCACAGAAGGTACGGAGAAAGTAGAATATAAATAAGATGCACTTTCCCCAACTTCATCTTCTTTATTTGCTTATTTCCTATCTTCAATGGTTCGTGTTTCCAAATTTGCTCTTCTCTCGCTCTTGTCGCTTGTCATCGCCGACGCTGCTCCTGAAGTAGCAAATTCGCCAAGCGGTGCCGAGTTGCAGGCTACATTTGACAAGAAAATTTTTGGTTCGGTGAAATTCTCCTCCCAGAATGGCTTTGTTGATGTTACGGTTGATTTGAGCCACCTTCCCGAGACTGGTGGCCCATTTCTCTACCATATTCACGAAAAGCCAGTTCCGGAAAATGGGAACTGTACCGGCACTTTAGCTCACTTCAATACGTATAACGGAACCACAAATGGATCAACCGACGCGTTGAAGGAGCTCGGTGATCTTTCGGGAAAACACGGGGAAATACTAGGAGATTCTATCCATACCTCCTACATTGACCCATACCTCTCGTTGAATCCCGGCGATCCTGCTTATTTTGGAGGATTATCAGTAGTGGTGCACTTTGCCAACAATACGCGGTTGGCATGCGCTAACCTTACTGCCCCGGATTTTCCAGATTCTTTGGAGTCTGCCTCGGCAGTACCAATTGTGCCTGATGTGTCAGAAACTTTGGAGCCTATTCCATCGTTAGAAACTGAACCTGGTTCAGTGAACACAAGTGACGCTATTCCGTCAGTTCCCTCGGAAGTTCCTTCCATTGAAAGTGCCACTGGAAACGGTATGGCGATTAATGCACCAGGAATGGCCCTTTTGGGTTTGGTTGGTGCGTGCGCCATGATTTGCTTCTAGATTTGAGATAAAATAGTCCTATGAAATGTATGACTCCGATATGTGAAGTAGGTGTGAGCCCAGAAGATTTTGCTTTTACAAAAAACAATAACCAGCGAATGGGGACTGAAGCCCCATCTGGCATTTGCACTCTGAACTCCTGTATGTCTGCAGTCTTGACAATTGGTTAGTGTAGACTAGGCCGCACCGGTAATGCGTAATTGGTTTGCTCTTGCATTATCGCACATAAGGCGCATGAATCCCACCTGCACAGTCTTCCTTCTCCTCCTCTTTTCGTCTAATGCACTGATGGCCATCGTCTCGTTATTCTCCATTAAACTACCCAACGTGAAAACTGTGGCTCGTGATAGTGTATGTAATTTTCTATTTGCACAAGGAACAGTCCTAACTCCAGCTTGGCAATGAGCGCACCTTTCTCGCATGGCTCCGAACGTCGTTGATACTAGTCTCCACCGGAATTGCGTTGCTACAGTTCAACCGATTTCTCGAGAAGGAGGCACAAATCCACCTCGGAAGAGTCACTATTACCATCGCACCCCCAGAGCATCCGATTACGGGCAGTAAGCCGATTGCGGTTGCCAGCATAGTTTTGGGCATCATAACGTTGGTCACTGGTTTCATTCGATTCCACCTTATCCAGTATTTTCTCCAGCGAAACCAGTTTCCGGTGGCGAGAACGAGCACAACGCTCATGCTTCTCATAAGCCTTGCCACCGCGGGCTTGTACTTGGGCCTGACAGCACGTGCCGAGTACTAGAAGTCTTTCATCACGGAAAATGGCCCTCGCGAAGTCCAACATACCCACCAGGGGCATCCTTGGCCTGAAGCCAAGACGGACGCGTGGCCGAACCTTCGATTCCCATGTGACTGATGCGGTTTCCCCACCAGTTCAATTCCTGTCCGTTGTACTGGACCGTGAAGAAGAGGAATAAGGCGCTGAATGCAACACCAGCAGAAAGAGCACTGCTCAAAATATAGTTGTACTTCTCCCACCAGAGAATATAGTCCCTTTTGATGCGGTACATAAAAATGTACGATAAATAGAGGCCGCCAGTGAAGTACAGCAAGTTGAAGGGCGCATAAGATAAGAAACCTCCCATCATAATTGTCGGATGGAAGTATTTGGCAAATCTTGGAGGGCCATGCCTCTTGAACAATGCACATGGAATCACAAGCAATGCGCCCAAAAGAAAACACCACTTGAGCACTGGGTACAACCCGGAGAATACCTTTTGGGGTCCGATTTCTCCGTATTGGATGCTGGAAAAGAAAAACGTGTTGGCACCTGGGCAGCTGAGTCTATTTTTCTGGCCATTTTCACATATATCTGGGATGTTTGCGATTTGCCAATTAGCAATGAAAAGTGCAACGAAAACGCTCATAAGTGTAGAGATGACCTGGCCCCGGAAAATTGCTCGGGGAGGAATTTTGGTATAGTGAGCAATCTTTTGATCCGTAATATAATTACTCGCCTGGCTATCAATATTGTATCCGTAAGCCTTCAACGTGATGAGAGCAAGACCTGAGTTTGGGATAGCGTAGCCAACAATCAATTCCACCAAAACATTGAGGCCGAACGTGAAACCTGTCACGGAAGCCATTGCTGTTATAGGAATGAGAAAGAGGAAGTTAATACCGACGGTGAAAAAAATACCCCATACTGGCGTTTCCACAGGGTAGAACCACACACAAGACACAGCAAACACTATACTGACCACAAGAATCGCCAAAAACCACACGCTAGGAACTTCTTCGTATTTGGACATCATCTTACAATGAGGATCATTTTCAAAGCGGTCAATGCCAATTGTAGAGTGGGGATGGAAAATTTCACGGAAGGTATGCCAAATATTGACAAAACTCAGCGATAGCGAGTCCCACTCCGTAACTGCGTGGTAAAGAATAGCAAAGGGGTACAAGCAAAAATAGGCACCGTAAATGACCAAGTTTGCTGCGCTGAAGTACGGTGGGCCATACTTTAAGTATTTTTGTTCGTCAAATCCGCTCTTGTCGTTGAGGATTTGCTTCACATCGTACACCTTGCCCTTATTGTTGAACAAGCGATTGGAGTTGATGGGGAAATAAGCTGTCCACTTGTTGTTGGTGTAGTATACCAAAATGATGGTGCAGAAAGCACCGAGCATACCCAAGTACTGGTTGGCATAAGTGTAAAACGGCATAGAGAGACATCCGAACATATCAAAGATGTTCCAGTCAAATGTGGGCCACGGATTGAGCCCGAGGCCTGTATTAGACCCAGTGACGTTACTCAAATGGATCAGGTTTGGCGCAAACCATGTCGGCCAGTTGAAGGTAGAAAGAGCGGTGAAAAGGTAGGCGGGGAACACATTGTAGACAAAACTGAGACCGAAAGCGACGAAAAAAAAGCTGTAGCGGGAGATATGCCACCCGTTTACCGATGTAGATTGTTCGTCATCCATAAGAGCCCGATTGAGCGCAAGAATCGGAAGCAAAGTGGGCCACACTGATTTTTTGGGGTAAACACATACCTTGAGCATCATGAACGCAAATGCAAAGCCAAGAAGTTGCGTGGAGAGGGCAAACAAGATCTGGTAGCACCACGAGACCCATTTGAGCCCGTAAAAGCGGTCAAGTTTCATGACAAAAATGTTATATACCGCATACGGCGTTCCGGCAGAACAGGAATAGATGATGGAGCTGAGCATCATTTCCTTGTGATTCCAGCGGCCCGGATTGACGTCGATGGTGCGGCCAAAGACAGTGATGGTTTTTCCGGGTCGGAAGGCCTTTTCCCACAACCGGCCACTGGGTAGGAGAAGAAGCTGCACTGTTCCCAGGGACAACGAAATACTGGGAAGCCGGTGGACAAAAAAGTTGTTTATGGTGGCACCGATAAGGGTCCAAAAGAGCGCAATCACATATACGCGGAGAGTTTCGACCGGGAGCGAGGGGTCATCGTACGGATCCACCACTGCTCTCACTTCTGGATACGGAGAGTGGAATGCTATAAGAGCCGCTTCCGTTTTGACCTGGAGGAGCCAATCGCGAGGGTCCAACGAGTCGTCCGTAAGGAGATACGACGGAGGAGCAGCCTTGGAACTCGAAGAGAGAGAGTCTTGGTTGTGGAAGGTGTCCAGGTTCTCTGAAATTGAGAAACGCGCCAGAGCGTCGGAGTTCAAGTCCAAGTTGTAGTTGTCCAGGTGGTGCAATTTGTAGGGCCGCAGGGAGTCCAATTCAAAGGTCTCCAGCTTGAGGTTGATTGATTCGGTATCTTCTCCAAAGCTAGTGGTGTTCTTGGCAGATGCGGTCTCTAGAGTCCTCGGGTCGGAATCAGACGCACTAAGCGAGAGCTGGTTTAGATCGAGATCCGGGGTGCGGCTGAGCAAGTTTTCGATCAAGCGGTAGTCCGAGGTCGGAAAATTGACGTCGCCTTTATGCTCCACCAATGCACTGCGGAGAATGTCGATGGCGGAGTGAGTTTCGAGAGAGGCAATCTTGGTGAGCATGTAGCGGGCCAGGCGAGGTAGCGGCGCGACATTGGGGTCCACGCCCAAGCGCGGAAGCGTGGCGGCTATCTGCAGCGGCGAGAGCGGCGGCGAGAGCGGCGGCGAGAGCGGCGGCGAGAGCGGCGGCGGGTGGAGCGACGTGAGCTCGATGTACTCTGGCGACATGGCGGACGCAGCACCGAAGCGGGAATGCAAAGGGCACAGTCGAAACCCGCGGCGCGCGCGCAGTGGGGTGCATGTGTCGCGGGTGTCGCGGGTGTCGCGAGTGCGGGCGCGCGACAATGTCGCGCGCTTCCCCATCGCGCGCGCGCCAGGCAAAAGTTCCAACCACTTCACCACAATGTCGCCATGAGCAAACTCCTTACCAACACCGCCGGCGTCGGCGCCGTTGGCATCGCCTCGTACTTCTGGGGCAAGTCGCTGGCGCCCCAAGCCGCTCCTGCACCCAACCCCAGCGTTCCCGCCGCCTCGGGCGTGGCCGGACCCGGGCCGGCCAAAGCGGTGTTTGATCCCGCAAAGATCAACCCCGAGGGATTCTACAAGTACGGGTTCCCGGGCCCCGTGCACGACCTCCAGAAGAACCAGGAGTTCATTGCGTGCTACGACCGCGCCACGCGCAACCCGTACTGGGTGTTGGAGCATCTCACCAAAGAATCGCTCCAGCGCGGCGCCGGCGTGGACCGCAAAAAATGCGTGTTTCGCGAGGACGAGCTGATCCCGGCCAAGTTCCGCGCGCGGTTGCGCGACTACTTCCGCAGCGGGTACGACCGCGGGCACAACGCGCCGGCGGCGGACGCCAAGTTTTCGCAGCAGGCCATGGACGAGACGTTCGCGCTCTCCAACATGTCGCCGCAGGTGGGCGACGGCTTCAACCGCGACTACTGGGCGCACCTCGAGGACTTTGTGCGGCGGCTCACCGCGCGCTACGACAGCGTGCGCGTGATGACCGGCCCGCTCTACCTCCCGCGCCAGGACGCGGACGACAAGTACCGGGTGCAATACGAGGTGATCGGGTCGCCGCCCAACGTGGCGGTGCCGACGCACTTCTTCAAGCTTGTGGTGGGCGAGCGCACGGGCGCGGAGCAGTTGGCGGTGGCGGCGTTTGTGTTGCCCAACGCGGCCATCGACAACCTGACGCCGTTGACGAGTTTCCAGGTGCCGGTGGAGGCGGTGGAGCGCAGTGCGGGCTTGGAGTTGTTGCACCGCGTGCCGCACTACAACAAGCGCGACTTGTGCCGGGAGACGCGGTGCGAGATCGTGGTGCGGGAGTTTCCGAAGCAGGTGAACCAGGTGATGGCATTGGAGGGGCTGAAGAAGCTTTGAGTGGGTGACAGAAGGGAGTTTGCAGAAGGGAATTGGTGAAATGAATTTGCAGAAGGGAATTGGTGAAATGAATTTGCAGAAGGGAATTGGTGAAATGAATTTGCAGAAGGGAATTGAAGTGAAGTGCGGCGATGTGAATCGAAGCTGGATGAAGGGCTGTTATGTGCCCAGGTTGGGAATTCCCAGTTTGGGAATGCCCAGTTTGCACTGTGCTGGGCCCCGAGGGTGAAATCAATTCGTCAGCGGCAAGAGATCGACGTGAAGACGTCGGAAGAATCTCACTTGAGTAATGTGTGCTAAAGTATCTAATCTCCTGTCTGGTCTAGTATCTATTCTCCTGTCTGGTCAAGTATCTATTATCCTGTCTCCTAAAGTATCTAATCTCCTGTCTCCTAAAGTATCCAATCCCCTGTATGCTCAAGTATCTATTCTCCTGTCTGGTCAAGTATCTAATCTCCTGTCTGGTCAAGTATATAATCTCCTGTCAATGAAAGTCTCATCCCATGCATTTTACGAAAACGTAGTGCTCTACACGCTTCTAACGGGCCTGAATTGGAGGTTTAGCATCTTCTGAATCTTCGAAACCGTCTTTCTGCAAATGTAAGGTATCTGAATCTGCATCGCAGAGATTGAATTTCGCCGGCACTATAGCGCCAATATAACCCTGCCGTATCAACTGTAGAGCCCGTTCGTCCTTCTGCATTTGCGCGCAACAATTCTGCGTCTCTTGGATCTGTAGCTTGTATCCTCAATTGTGCAGTGATCGGTAAAGTGATCCAACTACTGGGAGACTGGTTTCCCCATTGCTTCAGCTACAGTAACAACCTTCCATTCCACCCAATTGTACCTGCACCCAATTGTACTCAGTTGCACCCTATAATTCGCGGCCTCCGTTAATTGATCCGCAATTCACAAGAATCGTGAGAAGTGTAAAACACTCACGAAAGATTGTGCCAATTCAAGGTAAAAGGAAGAAAGAGGAATTGAAACACCCAATGGCTACGAGAAGTGCTTCGGGTCTTTTCTGTACCCAATTGCACTCCAATTGAGGTTTCATTTCCTGGTCAGCTCCAGCTCCAATCCAGCTCCCATCCAGCTCCAATCCAGATCAAGCTCCAATTCCACTCCTGCTTCCAGCTCCTCTATCCTAATCAAAACCCACCAAACACATCCATTAACCCGACCTTGCCCCAATTGCCGCAAATCCGCAACTTCCCACATGGCTTCGGCGTTAGAAAATAATCCGGCACCAAAAACCGCGCGGTTTTGGCGTCAGCCGATGTCGCAGCACAATCGTGTGATACGCACTCCCACTGGCCAATCTCAGCCGCCGCTGCCTGTGGAACCCGTCAAGGCTGCATGAATTGATCTCATACAGCGCTTCACCAGACGCAATCCACTCGAATGTCGTGCGGTCGCAGCACCAGACCGACAAGTGTCTGCAGATGCACAGTGCCCCTCTCAGTCAATGTCGCAGAGGGGCCCGAGAATGCGATTGCCGCAGATTGCGTCAATGGCACGCTGGAGACCCGTAATAGACGTCAATACGACAATGTAGACGGCCCGCAGAGAATGGGCCTGTGTCCAGCATCGCTCACTAACCTTCCATTCCTTCTCGAATGTCACCCAATATATTTCCGGATACTCCGAAGGGGCACCACGCCGGCACTGCAGACGCATAAGCGCATATGCGTGCCCATAACCATGCGCCGCATCATCATGATGTGACCTGAGTGGTATGACCAACCGTGGAGGTTATAAAGGCGGCGGGTCTGGCGCCCCTTTGGTGGTTTTTTCTTCTTTCTTCAGACATTCACAGTCACAAAACAACAACAACAACAACTTCAAACAAAAATGGTTTCTGTCGGTATTAACGGTTTCGGTAGAATTGGTCGTCTCGTCTTGAGAGTGGCCCTTTCCAGACCAGACATCAAGGTCGTCGCTGTCAACGATCCTTTCATCTCTTCCGACTACGCTGCTTACATGTTCAAGTACGACTCCACCCACGGCCAATACAAGGGTGAGGTTTCCTCCGAAGACGGTGCCTTGATCATTGACGGCAAGAGAATCATTGTCCACCAAGAGAGAGACCCAGCGCAAATTCCTTGGGGTAAGGAGGGTGTTGAGTTGGTCATCGACTCCACCGGTGTTTTCACCACCCTCGAGGGTGCCCAAAAGCACATTGACGCTGGTGCCAAGAAGGTTGTCATCACTGCTCCTTCTGCTGACGCTCCAATGTTCGTTGTTGGTGTCAACGAGAAGACCTACGCTGGCCAGACCATTGTGTCCAACGCTTCTTGTACCACCAACTGTTTGGCTCCTTTGGCCAAGGTTATCAACGACACCTTCGGTATTGAGGAGGGTTTGATGACCACTGTCCACTCCATCACCGCCACCCAAAAGACCGTTGACGGTCCATCCCACAAGGACTGGAGAGGTGGTAGAACTGCTTCTGGTAACATCATCCCATCTTCCACCGGTGCTGCCAAGGCCGTTGGTAAGGTTATCCCAGAATTGAACGGTAAGTTGACCGGTATGTCTTTGAGAGTTCCAACCGTCGACGTTTCCGTTGTTGACTTGACCGTCAAGTTGAAGACTGCCGCTTCTTACGAGGAGATCTCTGCTGCCGTCAAGAAGGCTTCCGAGGGCGAGTTGAAGGGTGTTTTGGGCTACACCGAGGACGCCGTTGTCTCCACCGACTTCTTGGGTTCTTCTTACTCTTCTATCTTTGACCAAAAGGCTGGTATCTTGTTGTCTCCTAAGTTCGTCAAGTTGATCTCTTGGTACGACAACGAGTACGGTTACTCCACCAGAGTCATTGACTTGGTTGAGTTCGTTTCCAAGCAATAAGCGTGTCGTAATTAGCTGAATAAAGTGCTATAATGACCAGTACATGTAAGTTGCGGGTCACGGATCTGAGTGACGACAGAATTACAAAAATCGACTTGAGAGCACTCCGTGTAGAAGAGCATGGCGAATGTCCCATTTGTGGTGCTCCAGAAACAATGTCGTGGAACCGGTGTAGAGATTGCGACAATTGTCGTTTCGCGTATAGGGCCCAATAATGCCTGCAAAAGACAATGAGATCGCATTGCATTTACGAACCATTACGCGCCCTTGGCACTCGTCCTGTGCGACAAGAACACGTTCCGCCCGAGCAGCGCCACATACCCGCCCCACCCCGCGGTGGAGAATTACAGTAATTAATCCGGTGGCGACATTGTCGGCGGCTCCCGCAGTAGAAGCGCTGCTACGAAATGCGTGCGACGGGGCGTCCGCCTTATCCCCGACACCGCGACATCGGACAATGTCGCCGGTACCCACCCACGGCCCTGGCCCCGTAATGGGCCCAGCATCAATGTCGCTATGCGGGAGCCGGCGCAGGATGGCGTCATCCGCCTGTTGGACCGAGCGCCACCAAGAATCCCAGCAAAACCCGTCTCCAACCGCGCCCAACGTACCCCCAAACCAATTCCCAAGCTTACCCCCAAAGCCGCACCTAAAGCGCACAACACGCACCCAAACGCGCTCCCCAAAACCCAGTCCCAAAAGTGCGCGGCACGTGCCGCAAACCCGGCCCTACATACGGGCTGGGCGGCACGGGTGCTTCTCTCAACAGAGCGTTTGGCCGTCCTGCACCAGTGTAGCCAACAGCTGTGCGCATAATCCAACCCTCCATTTGGCCACCCGAATGCAGGCGCGCCCAAAATCTGACCCGCCGCATAGGGGCAGCGACATTTCCAGACGCACCATGCACCAGCTCCCGCCGCCCACACACGCCGGCGGACCTCTGTAGATGCACCCACTGCCCCATCCGGCGGAAGCCGCAGGTGGTGCCGCCGCAGGCGACGGCGATGGTGCCTGCACACACCCGACAATCCCAACAAACATCGCATCCTGCACACAGGCTGTTGAGACATTGACACTGCCAGGGCCCAAAAAAGTATGGGGACGCTTAAGTAGAGGCGTTTCGCGAGACGCATACTACGCCAACTAGAAATTTTTCTTGTTACTCAATCTTGAGCTTTTTTTGTTTCTCAACTCCCCCCCGCTTTTGGCATTCCAGCTCCGTGCTTTCTGCTCATCAGCTCCCCCGAAACGCTTGTTACCAAGCTCTTCTCACCGTTCTCGTTTTTGGCATCTCTCACCTGTGCCACTAATAGCGCCTTTTCTGTCTAAGTACCACATCCAGACCGACTAGTGCAACCCCCAGAACGTTCCACCCGCCCCTTACAACCCCCTTATCCACATATATAATCATGACCACCACGCATCGCCCATTTTCCCTTGCGCACGGCTCCATAGAGCTCACCACGTTGGTGCCTACCAACCTCTTCTTCAAATACTCGCAATTGAAGGAGCAGTTTGCCAAAACCTTGCCGGTCCCCACCGAGGGCTTCGCGTCCGACGACGAGCCCGCGTCTCCCGCGGAGTTGTTCGCCAAATTCGTTGGTTTCACCGCGTCGTTGGTGGACCCTAACCACCCGGGCGAGTTCACCGAGACATTGGAGCTCTTGTTACACGAGTTCGAGTCCAGATACTTCCCGCACGCCGACGTGCACTCGTTTGCCGCGTCTTTGCTCGCGGACGAGGCCTACCCCACCACCGCGTTGAAGGCCAAGCAGGTGATCAAGCACTACTTTGATGCGGTGATCACAGCCAACATCCAGATCCCCAAGAACGGCTCGGAGTTGTTGTCCGCGTCCGCGTCCGGCACTGCCAAGCCGTTTGCCATCTTCGGCGGCCAGGGTAACACCGACGACTACTTTGAGGAGTTGCGCGAGTTGAACGACATGTACCACGGCTTGATTGCGGACTTGCTCGCGCAGGTGGCAGCCAAGTTGTCCACTTTGGTCAAAACCACCCAGAACGTCGACAAGATCTACACCCAGGGCTTCGACATTCTCACCTGGTTGAACAGCCCCGACCAGACCCCGGACCAGGACTACTTGTTGTCGGTCCCGGTGTCGTGTCCCTTGATCTGCGTCATCCAGTTGGCCCACTACGTCGTCACTTGTAAGACCTTGGGCTACACCCCGGGCGAGCTCAGAGCCGACCTCGTCGGTGCCACCGGCCACTCGCAAGGTTTGGTCACCGCGGTGGCCATTGCCTCGTCTGACTCGTGGGACTCCTTCTTCGACAATGCGTTGAAGGCGGTGTCGTTGTTGTTTTTCATTGGTGCGCGCTGCTTGACCACCTACCCGAGAACCACCTTGCCTCCCACCATGTTGCAAGACTCCTTGGAAAACGGCGAGGGCAGACCTTCGCCCATGTTGTCCGTGAGAGACTTGTCGCGTGAGGAGGTGGAGAAGTTCATTGCCTCCACCAACGAGCACTTGCCTGCCGACAAGCACGTGGCCATCTCCTTGGTCAACGGCGGCCGCAACTTGGTGGTGTCCGGGCCTCCAGAGTCGCTCTACGGTCTCAACTTGACCCTCAGAAACAACAAGGCGCCTTCCGGCTTGGACCAGGCCAGAATCCCTCACTCCGAGAGAAAGTTGAAGTTCTCCAACCGCTTCTTGCCCATCTTCGCCCCCTTCCACTCCCACTTGCTTGCGGACGCTACTGACTTGATCTTGGCCGACGTGGACGCCGAGAAGTTGGCGTTTTCCGCCGCCGACATCAAGATCCCGGTGTTCGACACCTACTCTGGCGAAAACTTCCAGAACTCCGCCGTCGACATCACCGCGCGCGTGGTGCAGTGCATCACCCAGTTGCCCGTCCACTGGGAGCTGGCCACCACCTTCAACGCCACCCACTTGTTGGACTTTGGTCCCGGTGGTGTTTCTGGTGTCGGTGTGTTGACCCACAGAAACAAGGAAGGTACTGGTGCCAGAGTCATCATTGCCGGTGCGCTTGACAACGCCGTGGACGACGACTACGGATTCAAGCAGGAGATCTTCAACAAGGCCGCTGGCTCCATCAAGTGGGCCCCTAACTGGTTGAATGAGTACAAGCCCAAGTTGGCCCAGACCAAGGCCGGCAAGGTCTACGTCGACACCAAGTTCTCCAGATTGCTTGGTAGAGCACCATTGATGATTCCAGGCATGACCCCAACCACCGTCAACACCGACATTGTCAGCGCGGCCATCAACGCCGGCTACCACATTGAGTTGGCCGGTGGTGGTTACTTCCACGCCGCCGGTATGGAGAAGGCGTTGAAGGAGGTGGCCGACAAGGTGTCTCCAGGTAGCGGTATCGGTATCAACTTGATTTACGTCAACCCAAGAATGTTGCAGTGGGGTATCCCATTGATCAAGGAGATGAGAGAAAAGGGTTTCCCTATCCAGTCCTTGTCGATCGGAGCTGGTGTGCCTTCGCTTGAGGTGGCCACCGAGTACATCGAGACTTTGGGCTTGACCCACTTGGGCTTGAAGCCAGGCTCTATCGAGTCCATCAACTCCGTCATCACCATCGCCAAGGCCCACCCTACCTTCCCTATTGTGTTGCAATGGACCGGTGGTAGAGGTGGAGGTCACCACTCTTTCGAGGACTTCCACCAGCCTGTGTTGCAGATGTACGCCAAGATCAGAAGATGTCCTAACATCGTGTTGGTGGCAGGCTCTGGTTTCGGTTCCGCCGACGACACCTACTCCTACTTGACCGGTTCGTGGTCCGCCAAGTTCAACTACCCTCCAATGCCATTTGACGGTGTGTTGTTCGGTTCGCGTGTCATGACCGCCAAGGAGGCCCACACCTCGTTGGAGGCCAAGGAGCTCATTGCCAAGTGCGGTGGTGTGCCAGACGATCAATGGGAGAACACCTACAAGAAGCCTACTGGTGGTATCATCACCGTTCGTTCCGAGATGGGTGAGCCTATCCACAAGATCGCCACCCGTGGTGTGATGTTGTGGAAGGAGTTGGACGACACCATCTTCAACTTGCCAAAGAACAAGTTGATGGAGGCGTTGACCAAGAAGAAGGACTACATCATCGAAAAGTTGAACAAGGACTTCCAGAAGCCTTGGTTCGGCCGCAACGCCAACGGCGTGTGTGATGTCGAAGACATGACCTACCAAGAAGTGGCCAACAGATTGATCGAGTTGATGTATGTTAAGAAGCACCAGAGATGGTCCGACATCTCCTTGAGAAACTTCTTGGGTGACTTCTTGAGAAGAGTTGAGGAGAGATTCACCAGCAAGGCGGGCCAAGAGTCTTTGATTCAAAACTTTGCCGTGTTGAACGACTCTCCACAGGCCTTCGTCGACAAGTTCTTCGAGTCTTTCCCTGCTGCCAAGGAACAGTTGATCTCCGAGGAGGACTGTGACTTCTTCTTGCTCTGCTGCGCTAGACCAACCCAGAAGCCAGCTCCTTTCGTGCCAGTGTTGGACGAGAGATTTGAGTTCTTCTTCAAGAAGGACTCTTTGTGGCAATCCGAGGCCTTGGAGACTGTTGTCGACGAGGACGTGCAAAGAACCTGTATTCTTCATGGCCCTGTCGCCGCTCAGTTCACCAACAAGGTCAACGAGCCAATCAAGGAGATCATGGACGGTATCCACGATGGTCACATTGCCAAGTTGCTCAAGGACGAGTACAACGGTGACGTGAAGAACATTCCTGTTGTTGAGTACTTTGGTGGTAAGGCTCCAGTCGCGGAAAAGGCTGTTGCTGGTGTTTCTGTCGCTGTAAATGGCTCCAAGGTCACCTACAAGATTGGTTCTGCTGTTCCAGACAAGCAAGAGTGGCTCAACTTGTTGGCCGGCTCCAAACAAGGCTGGTTGCAAGCTTTGATCTCTACCGACAGAATCATTCAAGGTAAGAACTTCTCCAGAAACTCTGTGCACGATGTGTTGAGCCCAGCCGCCAACATTGTCGTCGAGATCGAGAAGGTCGCCCAGGACCCTAAGCTTTCTGTGTTCGAGTCTGTTCAAGGTGACAAGAAGCAAGTCGTGGAGATCAAGATGAACTCTGCCGGTCAAATCGAGTTGTCCTTGATTGAGCACAGAACTGCCGACGGCAAGCCTGTTGCTTTGCCATTCTTGTACACCTACAAGCCTGAGGATGGTTTTGCTCCTATCATCGAAGTGATGGAGGGCAGAAACGACAGAATCAAGGAGTTCTACTGGAAGTTGTGGTTTGGCCACGCCGTTCCAGTCGACCTTGACATCAACGTCAACGAGGTCATTGCTGGTGACGAGATCACCGTCTCTGGCCAAGCCATTTCTGAGTTTACCCACGCCATCGGTAACACCTGTGAGGCTTTTGTGCCTAGACCAGGTAAGAAAAACTTGGCGCCAATGGACTTTGCTATTGTTGTCGGTTGGAAGGCTATCATGATGGCCATCTTCCCTAAGACTGTCGACGGTGACTTGTTGAAGTTGGTTCACTTGTCCAACGGTTACAGAATGATCCCAGGTGCCCAACCATTGCAAAAGGATGATGTTGTCACTACCAACGCTGTCATCAAGGCGGTGTTGAACCAACCTTCCGGTAAAATGGTTGAGGTTGTTGGTACTATCTACAGAGACTCCAAGCCTGTGATGGAAGTCACTTCTCAATTCTTGTACAGAGGCGACTACGAGGACTTCCAGAACACCTTCCAAAAGGTCAGCGAAGACCCATTCCAGATTTCTTTGAAGTCGGCCAAGGATGTGGCCATCTTGAGATCGAAGGAGTGGTTCCACTTGGACGAGGACATTGAGTTGTTGGACAAGGTGTTGACTTTCAGATGCGAGTCCACCTACAAGTTCAAGTCTGCTCAAGTCTACTCCTCCATCAACACCTCTGGTAAGGTCTACGTGGAGTTGCCAACCAAGGAGGTCATCCAAATCGGTACTGTCGAGTACGAGGCTGGTGTCTCTTACGGTAACCCCGTTACTGACTACCTCGCTAGAAACGGTAACACCATCGAGCAAGCCATCAAGTTTGAGAATGTGATTCCTCTCTCTTCCGGTGAGGAGTTGACCTCGAAGGCTCCTTCCACCAACGAGCCTTATGCCAAGGTTTCTGGAGACTACAACCCTATCCACGTTTCCAGAGTTTTCGCAGCCTACGCCAAGTTGCCAGGTACCATCACTCATGGTATGTACTCCTCTGGTTCCATCAGAGCTTTGGTTGAAGAATGGGCCGCCAACAGTATCGCTTCGAGAGTCAGAGCTTTCAAGGCTGACTTTGTTGGTATGGTCTTGCCAAACGACCAATTGCAAACCACCATGGAGCACGTTGGTATGATCAACGGTCGTAAGATCATCAGAGTCGAGACCAAGAACGTCGAAACTGACAGCCCAGTGTTGGTCGGTGAGGCTGAGATCGAACAACCCGTCACTACCTACGTTTTCACTGGTCAAGGTTCCCAAGAGCAAGGTATGGGTATGGACTTGTACAACTCCTCCGAAGTTGCTAGAGAAGTTTGGGACAAGGCTGACCGTCACTTTGTCAACAACTACGGTTTCTCTATTCTTGACATTGTCAAGAACAACCCTAACGAATTGACCATTCACTTCGGTGGTGCCAAGGGTAGAAAGATTAGAGACAACTACATCTCGATGATGTTCGAGACCATAGGTGAAGACGGTGAGGTCAAGTCCGAGAAGATCTTCAAGGACATCGACCACACCACCACTTCTCACACTTTCGTGTCGCCAACCGGTTTGTTGTCCGCCACCCAATTCACTCAACCAGCTTTGACCTTGATGGAGAAGGCTTCCTACGAGGACATCAAGTCCAAGGGATTGGTTCCTTCCGATGTCATGTTCGCCGGTCACTCCTTGGGTGAATACTCGGCGTTGTCTTCTTTGGCCAACGTCATGCCAATTGAGTCTTTGGTTGATGTTGTCTTCTACAGAGGTATGACCATGCAAGTTGCTGTTCCTAGAGACGAGTTGGGCAGATCTAACTACGGTATGTGCGCGGTTAACCCAACCAGAGTCAACCCTACTTTCAACGACGCTGCGTTGAGATTTGTTGTTGACGAGGTTTCCTCCAAGACCGGCTGGTTGTTGGAGATTGTCAACTACAACGTCGAAAACACCCAATACGTCACTGCCGGTGACTTGAGAGCCTTGGACACTTTGACCAACGTCTTGAACGTGATCAAGTTGAACAAGATCGACATAGTTAAGTTGCAACAACAATTGTCTTTGGACGAGGTCAAAGAGCACTTGAAGGAGATCATCTCCGAGGTTTCCGCCCAATCCGAGGCCAAGGAGCAACCAATCGACTTGCAAAGAGGCTTTGCCGTTATTCCATTGAAGGGAATTTCTGTTCCTTTCCACTCTTCTTACTTGATGTCGGGTGTGAAGCCCTTCCAGAGATTCTTGTGTAAGAAGATTCCAAAGTCTTCTGTTAAGCCACAAGACTTGATCGACAAGTACATTCCTAACTTGACTGCCAAGCCATTCAAGATCACCAAGGAGTACTTCGAAGAAGTTTACGAATTGACCAAGTCTGAGAAGATCAAGGCCATCATCGAAAACTGGGAGGCTTACGAGAAGGCTTAAGCTTGCTTAGTTTCAAACTTTAGCCTTTTTCAATTAGTTCATCCGCATCCATAATTCTTGGTTTAGAAACCAAGCCACCATTCTTACTTATTCTTTTTACTTACCTACCAAACACCAGGTTTCCCAACACGGGAACGGGCACGTGGTACTGCCCTTTCCGCTGTCGTTGGTCGACTTGTGCATGTAATTAGCCTTAATATAATTGATTTTAAATTTATCCTAGTAAACAGTAATATTGGAGTGTCATCATAATGCGGTGGCGAGCGGGCTCGAAATATTGACGGGCGTGAATTTCTTGGGCAAAGAAACTCTGGGGAATCTCGACTTCAACTTTTGGCTGATCAAATCCAAGTCTAAGTGTCTGGTCAAATTGATGCGACGGATACATGCAATGTAGTGGTCATCATCAAGGTTTACATCCAATGGGTCCTGGGTATGACAACCAGGCGACAACGACAATCTGATGGAGTGCTTCAGGTCCGCAGGACTGTTAGGGTCACCAGACTCGTAGATTTCAAAAGAAATCTGCGATAAATAGTCCAATTCCGGCAATGCGTTCCGGGCAATCTTCATAGGGATCTGCGAGCCGTAGATAATGTTCAACAACGTGTACACATGCGATTCCTTGGTGAAGTAGTTCACCACCGCCGCCTTGTTGTGGTTCTTCATGTCTTGGATATCGGACAAGATCTGCTTAGCCAACGGCAACGACGTCAACAAGCCAATATCCAACTTCTCTTCATCCTTGATACCGTACTCCTGGGGACAGATAAAGTCAAACAACACCTTGGAAAGACGGTACAACTCTCTGAGCCGAGCAAATGTAGGGTGGTCGAACGGGTTCTCTGGCGCCTTTTGCGACTTGCTCTTCAGGTCAGGCGTCTTTTCGCCGGATTTCAGCTCTGTGGATTCGGATGCGGGCGCGGAGCCACTAGCGCCCTTCAACACCCACCCCAACGAGCCGGCAGAAGCGACGGAATTCGCAATACTCTGCAAGTTGGAAGCCGAATTGGATGCAGAAGTGGCGATGGAAGAGGCCGGGTCGCTTGGAATCTTGAAGTTGTTCATTGCCAAGATGTTGATTGGGTACTCGCTCACCAAACCCGACGAGTTGATGGTGTCTCCGCACGCCTTGGCCAAACGTTCCATCAACTCCTTGTCGTTGGGGTCATACGAGAACACGCGCTGTAAGAAGTGGCGGTTGTGCAACGCGTCGTACTTCATGGTGTCGTACAACTCGGAGATCTTTGATGGATGTGTCTTTTCCACCGTGGTGAACTCCTGGAACAACTTATCCCAGCGCTCCTTAAAGAGGTAGGGGTCTTCGCCACAGCACCACGTCTCCTGGAACTTGCTGACATCGTGCTTCTCGAAGTTGTGGTACATGATCTCGCGGTGGTAGTTCATCAACTCGCACACACGCTTGATCACCACAAACGGCTGGGGCATGCGAGGGGGCCATGTGAACTGGCGCGGAGCCTCGGCGCCCTGGCGCAACAACGGCTTCAACTTCTTCTTGACCTTGTCCATGAGGTCTTTGGCGGCGTTGGAGTCGTCCAACAAGTCCTTGCGAATGATCAAAAAGTCGTCAGGCAAGTCGTCCTGGGCCAACATGGAGCACGTGGCCAAGTGGGCGCTGGCAATGACCCGGCGCTCGGACGAAGTGTACACCTTGACGTCCTTCAACGCCTCGCGGTTCAACAACTTGATGTTCTGGCGGAACTGCTCGCCCACGTCGGACGCCTGGTGGCGCGCGGAGTGGGTGGGCTCGCCGCCCCACTTGAGGATGAATTGCACCTTGTCGACCACGTCGGGGTTTTCTAAGTTCAACGATGGCTTCAACTGGATCTTGGTGCCGGGAAAGTTGATTTTGCGCTCCAACGCGCTGCGCAACTGGCGCAACTTCTTTAGGTCCTCGAGGCCCTTCTCCTCCGCCACCTTGACCGTCTCCAACACCACCTGCAAGTCGGGCACGGCGCGGATGATCACCTCCTCCTTGTGGCCCTTCAAGAGCGAGATGAACAACGGCGACCGGAACGAGTACTTGAACTTCTGCTTCGGGGTGCGGTCGGCGTGGCGGATCACCGACACCATGCCCTTGAACACCCACTTCTGCTCCTTTTCCTCGAACTGCGACAGGTTGATCTGCGACATGAGCGGAAAGCGGGTTTTGAGGAGATCGCGGGTCTTTTTCGCCTCAATGAAGAGCTTGCGCAAGATCAGCGAGCACTGGTCGTAGTAATCGTTGTTGTCCTTGACAAACGAAAAGCCGTTGACGTCAATCACGTAGGACTGGCCGTTGACGCGCAACAAGTCAAAGCCGCAGATGGACTGGCGGAAGATCCGGCTGATGTTGGCGGCCATGGTCTTTTCCTCGGCACTGAGCTCGGTCACAAACCGGATCTCCTTGCCGTGGGTGTTGCGCCGCACGATGCCGTCCACCACCGGCGACTTTCTTGTTTCCGCGTGGCAAAATTCCGGCCCCACGGTGTATGCCTTGACGTCCTCAAAGTTGTCTGTGTCCATGAACTTCTCGTAGATGAACGAGCCCTCGGTGCGCGGCGAGCACAAGTCCGGGTCGAATTCCGACGACTTGTTGCCGATTTTGCGGAACAACCGCCGCCCGCCGCCGCCGGTACTGGCCGGGTAGTAGATGTACACATTGTGGTCCTCGCCGTCCACCGGCTTCTCCACGTACGGCTTCTTCATCGTCCGGCCGTCCACCCACAACGTGTCTGCGTCGAGCATGCGCCACTCCGGCTCCGTCTGGTTGGAGAGCGAGTCCACGTTTTGCAGCGGCAACCCCACCTCCACCAACTTGTCGCGCAACTCGCGGTTAATGTTGGGCCCGCCGTCACGCGAGATCTCCAACCGCTCTGGCGTGGGCACGTTTGCGTGGTTCAAAATGCTCAACACCAACCGCCGGTCCCACAACGTCTTCTGCAACACCAAGTCGTTGATCATATAGGGCTTGCGGTAGTTGGCGTACAGGATGGCCTTGTCGAGCGGGAACCCGGTGGAGAAAAACAGAATGAGGAAGTCGCACGTGGGCCAGTTCTCGATGTTCTCGTCCAAAATCACCTTGTCGCCAAAGATGATGGTCTCGAACTCGCCGTTTTCGATCAACCGCGACAAGATCCGCCGACACGGCTTGGACATGGCCTTGGCATCCATCGCGCACACGCCGATCTTGCCGATTTTCGTCACGCCGTCGCTGTCCACCGCCCCGCCGGACGAGTTCAGCGCGGTTTTGTTCAACTTGGCCATTCCCGCCTCCCACGACAGCGTGGAGTTGGTGCGCGACGCTTTTTCGCCGCCGGACCCGCTCAAGTTCTCCATCATGGCCTCGCCGATGGCCGAAAGCAGCAGCCGCCGCGGCAGTGCGCCGAGTTTGGCGGCAATTCCGTCTTTGTTCTCTTCCGCCGAAGTTTTGGGCGCAAACGTCTCGAGCATGGGCGCGATGGACGCCATGGCAGTTTTGGTGCGTGCTGAGTCCTGTGGCTCGAGCAGGAGCGGCGACATGGCGCCTTTAATGTGGCGGTCCATGGTGGTAGGAAGTAGAAGTAGACAAGTGGAAGTACAAGTAGAAGTAGTGGAGATAGTGCGAGGAGGTTGGGGTACGGGAGGCACGGGTGGGAACCGGGTCTAAGGAAACTTGGGTCCAGGGACACTTGGGTGGATGGCATTTGGACGATAATTGGACCGGTTTTGCGGGAAACTCATTTGGACGGTACAGTCGGCGCTTTTTCGTGGGGTTTGGTGCTGTTTCGGTCGTTTCCCCACCGAGATCACTGGTAATACATGAATGTATATAAGGCCAACGTGGAGGGCGATACTGCCCCAGAATTGGTGGTTGCGCTTGCTTTGCAAGGCCCTTCCAGCTCTCAGAAACCCTTACCAGGTCCAAAATCGTTTTTTGTTTCGGTCGTTTCCGTCGTTGTGGATCATTATCTGCCAAGTTCCACTCTGTGCAGTAAGCACCTCCTTATCTCCTTCAAAATTCAAGATGTTAAACTTGCCCATGCAAATCTTGCTGTGGCACTAACTACTATAAAACTAACTACCACGAAACCGAATCAATCTGATCTGATAGGGGCGACGGCGAAGTAATTGGGTGCTAGTGAGTGCAGGTCACAGAGAAAATCGTAACTAGAGTTTTAGAAGTTGCGAGAGAAATTTCACTGAAAGTTGCGAGAGAAATTGCAAAATTATAATACAACCAAAACTTCAACCTATCGCCAAATCTGTCACAGGCTGATTATCTATCCACACTCTTCACCAAGTGGAACCTCCTCAATTCCACGTGGTGTCTTTATTACGATAGTGCGATTGGAATACACAGTACTGATTGAATCTGTAGATAACGATTTCCATAGATAAGAGAATCACACATGCTTATCCATTTTTCGAAGGCTGGTAGTATTACCCACATAAAACACAGCTGAGAAACTCCCCTTATATTTTATATAAGAAATATCCGGTCACCAATGTCATATAGTGTTTCCCAGGAAAAAGTCGCACTCGTCATAACAGGATGTCGCACGACGAATTTTTAGTATTCGTAACATGAATTTTTGAGAATTCGGTCTAAAAATTTCAAGTTTTCGTTCATTCTTTTGGGCAAGTCGCAATCTGAAAATGACGAATGCGCAAATGTAATTTGAAAATTCGCTACATATTGAATAGAATGCGTATGAAAATAAATGGAAATACGTATCTCGAAAAAAGTCAAATCGCACACAAAATTTTTCAAATTCGCATGTCATACCGTGGGAGAAGAAAATAAAATTGAACGTTATTCTGGGAACAAGAATTCGTCCATCAAATTCGCACGAATTGTCTCAAACTCATATTTATAATGGTTGCCTCTTCAAGCAAAGGTCAAAGCAATTTACTGAATGATCAATAGCATGTTGTATATTTTCCAAGGGAATGGCATTTGCAGCTTCTGCGATTCTTGTTGATAAGGTCTCGCGAGCAAGCATAGGCCCGTTTCAACTCGTTCGTATTGACTGTCACATCTTTTTCAGCGTTTGAGCTTGTATCGCCATCTCGGTTACAGGGAGAGTTTTTTCCAGAACTAACTATGGAAGCTTTCCGTTTAGCATTACATAACCTATAACCACCCAAAGAAGAAAGCGGTTGCAATGCAAATCCTTCGTCCATATCCACATCATCTAAGACCGGCATTCCCTGCTCATTGACAAGTCTTTCCTGTCTTGATCAATAGGAAAGGAAGAAGTCATAAGAAGTAAAACCTAAAATTGAAGTTCTGCAAGGGGCTATTGGTATTTATATAGATAAGACTACAAATTCACTTCTGACACGATCACCAGTTGGAAACATTTTAGGCACCAATTTCATAAAACCACAGCATGGTTCGAATTTAAAAATCTAGAATTGCGAATTCGTAAATATCATGCTCCGAATACCTGATAACTCGACAGCGAATTGATGATGTTTTTTAAGGGAATTTCGCATATTTGAAATGTGAATTGGTAAATTTCAGAAGACAAATTTAGAATTTAGTGAAGGCGAAGGTCAAATCAAAAGGTGCGAATTATATTTCAGCGAGAAAAGTTATGGATGTCAAAAATTACGAATTTCATTTTCTGAGAAAGCGAATTTGGGTTGAAATTAAACCGAATTTTGCAATTATGGAGTACGTAATCCGGATACGAGGAGTGCGACTTTTTCCTGGGAAACACTGTA
>JAKUAN010000077.1:0-48535 GCA_030674715.1 Clavispora phyllophila
GGGCGCGCGCGCGCTGTCGCCCCCCGCGCGCCGGTCGGTGGTGCCGGCGCTGGCAAACCAAGCCAACGCCAGCCAGATGTACTCGCGCCATGACATGGGCAGCGTGGCGCGGCGGAGCCACCACGCCGGTTCCCACGCTCCCGGGGGATCGCCGCCGTACCGGAGCGCCGAGAAAAGCAGCGACGCGGTGTGCACCGACGCCGCGTCGTTGTGGTCGTCGGAGTCGGGCAAGCGGCGGTACACGCGGCGGAATTTGCCGTAGTCGTTGAAGGTGGCGCGCACCGGGTGTGCGGGCGCGCCGGCGTAGACGCGGCACTCTTGTGCGGGCGCGCCCGGCATGTGCACCGCCACGTCGTAGAGGTGGCGCTGGTGCTTGAGAATGTCGTCGGACGTGGACGCCACGAAGCCGGGGTGGTGCGCAAACACGCCGGAGTCGATGTCGTGGAGGCCGACGGTGTAGAGCGGCTGCGATGAGAGGAGGTGGATGTCGTCGCGCGGCTCGAACCGCACGTCCTGGGGGACGACGCTGATGAGCGCCACGAGGTATGCGAGCGCGCCGCTCAACGCAAACGGGTCGGTGCCCTCGGCGTGCGGCGGCTGCACTTGGGGCTGGAGCGGTATGTGTTCTGCGCCTTGCGCGCCGGCCTCTTCTGCGCCCGGTATTTGTGCCGCCGCTGCCGCATGTCCGGCTACGCCCGCTTCTGCCTCGTTCGCCTCGTCCGCCTCTGCCTCGCCCGCTTCTGCCTCTCCCCCTCCCGGGTGGGTGAAGATAAGCACCAGCTGCCGCAACAACGCCGCCTTGTAGATGGGAAAGATAAGCGGCCCCACCGCCGCAAGCACCGCTGCCGTCTTCAAAAGCGGATGGCCGCCGCCTCCCGGAACCTGCAGCAGGTCGGGCGCGGCCGCACGCTGTGTGCCAATCGCGCCCCACAACTGCTCCAAGTGCACCTGGTTTTCGTCGGCCGCATACGCGCGCACCGCCGCGTCCACCGCTCCAAGGTACTCCCACCCGCCCGACGCGTACTCGTTCGGCTTCCACTGCACCGCCGGCGGCTGCGTGAGAACGCCAAGCGAGTACATCCGCACCAACTGGCGGTCGGTGCCGCCGGGCGCATTCAAGTTGAGCCGCCGGAACCGCGCCATGCCGTAGTGCAACGTGCCCCTGCTTTCGTGGGTCAAGTAAATGGTGGCGGCGCTGCGCTCATGGACCCCGGACAGAAGCGCCTTGTACTCGATTCCGTCGAGTGCTACCTCGCCGCGGCTCCACACCAACTGGTATCCCAGCCGCATGTCGAACTTGGCCAAAAAGACTGCCACCACTTGGGGTGGAGTGTATGGCCCGGAAAGTGACATGGAGTGGTCGTGATAGTAGTGATTACTTGTGGTGGTGGTAGTGGTGGTAGTAGCAGTAGTTGTACCAGTAATAGTTATACCAGTAGCAGTTGTACCTGTAGTAGTTGTACCTGTAGTACCCGTAGTAGTTGTACCTGTGGTACCCGTAGTAGACGTGTAGTAGTAATTACTATGTAGTATTTGCAGAGACGGTGCGAATACTGCCTACAATCTCGGCCCACCACACGTAGCAATTGCATTGGCGAAAGTGGAATTTACTCGCTCTGGTTTTTATTACACTTCGCTAGTGGGATCATTTGCTCAATTAATCCCGTTTTCGATATCGTGCTACTTAATCCGCCTTATTCCTCATTTTGCTGGTGACATATATATATGGGTGCGGCTGTAACTATTAATAGCCTGGTTAGTGGACTATCGGCCAAGGAGCTGGTTTCCCTTTCCTGATGCCGGCTCTCGATATCTCCGATACGCCCGAATTCGCCTTGAACCCATGCGCCTTGAACCCACGGTGGAGTTTCGAACTGTTTTTCGATTTGTACATTTTGAACGATTGTAGCGGCTTTACAGGATTCTCCAAACTCGCTGTGCACTCTCGTAACCACTCCGCGTATAATCACAAAACAATTCGTTCCTTAAGGTAGCATTGTCCCCAACTCGTCTCCCCAAATAATTCGCCGCCAGAGCAAATAAAAAGCAAAACAAAATTCCCAAAGTAACTTCTTATCGAATGTAGATTTCCTATCTTTTCGTATATGCGCACACATGCAAGCGAAGTTCAATTTCCACTTGAAATGTCCATCACTCGAAACACCTTATCATACCTGCGCATGTAGCAGCATTACTTGTTCAGTATCATCAAACACTCTGCCACAACTCAATTGGTCGTCCCCTCGTATCTACTCAACTTAGTGATGTGCAGTTTAAGCCGCCTTCCGTTTTGGGCGCGCGCAATCGCTCGGCCAGCCGCACGAAATGTTTCGCCTGCCCTTTTTGGGGGCGCGCCGTCCGCCCCGGTTTGGGCGCGCGATTGTCGCTGCCCTTTTGGAGCGCAAGAATACCCACTGAAACGATAACTGCGATTGCAAACTCCGCAGAGGTGATACGACCCACACCAGAAAATACATATATAAGGAAAGCGAAACTCTCCCCATTCATTCTTTTCATTATCAAACAATCACTCACTCAAACATCCACAATGGCCGCTCAATCTACCACTCCAAGCAAGAACTCCGCTCCTTCCGCCGACAAGGACCACTCCTCTCTTTCTGTCAAGACCGCGAGCGGCTGGAAATTCTACAGTTGCGTTATTGCTTGAACGCAAGCCCAAAAAAATGTCTGTCCAGTTCCAAATGAACAAAAAACGAACCATAAACTTTACTGAAAACAAAAAAAAAAATTTATAGGTCTGCCGCTGGCCGGTAAGTGTATAGCAATAGACATTGGCCTATATTTCGCCCGTAGTCAAGGTGCGCGCAAGGGAAGGCGCGCAATGGAGTCGATTCCCACACTACCTAATACATGACTTTGACTTCGGCTCTACTAAAAAATACCATGGATCCTAGGGTTCGGCAGCTTTTCCGTAGCCTTCTTTACATGGGAAAAGAGTATCCTGCCGAATCCGGCGGGTACTTGAAGTTTTCGCAGAAACTCAAACGCTCTTTCCGCAGTACTCCTGGGGCCACTCCGGAAGAGGTGGACAGAGCACTTGAGAAGGGCCAGTATGTGATAAAAGGTATGTATGATAACAGCAACAGTGGCGGTAGCGACCCAGCATACTAACGGCAGAATTGGAGGCGCTCTACTTTCTCCGGCGATACCGGCACATCAAGCGCAGCTACTACAGTTAGCAAGCACAGAAATTGTATTAGAAATGAACGACAAGACTAGGGCCCGCGTAACATGCACAAGAAGAAGCAAGAAGCTAAATCACGCTCTGATTCTCAAGACAAAGTTGACCACCACGGCAACCAAAAGGAAGACACACAACATGGTAGGACCAAATCTGTCGTCGTAAGGACCAGTGCCTCTCAAGCGAATGGCCTTTGCTCTCCAGTGATAGGTCACCAAAGCATAAACCATGGTCAACATGGCAATGAAGGTGAACAAGCCGGCGGAAATACGGCCAATCTGGTCTCCGAAGTTCAACAAACCAACACCCAAAGAACCCAAAATCACGGTGAAGTTCAACCAGGACAAAAAGGTTCTCTCGTTGGCGAAGAAAACCTTGGGCTCGATACGAGCAGGCAATGCAATTCTCTTGTTGTGGGACATTTAGTGTTTGCGGAGTGGTTCCGAAGGAGAGGTTTTTTCGACCAGATGGAGGTTATCAATCACTCGAGGTATCGACTGCAGGAAAAGATACCGCACGTGGGGACAATCGGGAGCCTTGTGCAGTGCAGTTTGCCGTGAGAGAAGACGTGGTCCTGCAGACAACGCGTCTGCTGCTCCTGCCGTTTGCAGACGGCCCACCACTTGTGCACACTTGAAGAAAAGACGATGAGTTCACCAAATTCAGCAAGCGTTTTTACAGTTTTCTCTCTCGCTCTCTCGCTCTCTCTCTCTCTCTCTCTCTCTCTCTCTCTCTCTCTCTCTCTCTCTCTCTCTCTCTCTCTCTCTCTCTCTCTCTCTCTCTCTCTGTTGCTCTCCTTTTTGTCATTTCCCCCGTTTTCGCATTCCCCTACAATCACGCGAACAGTTACTGATTATGCATCTTGCATTGATAAATAGGTGGCACTTAAATTAAGAATAGTAAACAACAACTTGCCAGAACAGCCACCCGTGGCTGCGACTCAGAAAAATCAAGGAACAAAAGGATTGCCCGATCTAATGGGGCAAGTAGATTGGTCTCACAGTGATGTACGAGTTCAGCTTTGTCGACACACCGGCAAACGCATTGTAGAACGCAATGAACGCGGTGAGCACACCAAAAACACCTCCGGCACGCGTCACACCCACCTTGCCTGTCATCTCACCACTGGCAAGCAACACAAACGTCATGAACAACATGAAAAACAACAAGGAAAACGCCACCGTCGACTTGAGGGTACAGAGGAACAACATGAAGGTAAAGAGCGCCCATCCAATCAAGAAAAAGCCCACTGCTCCGGCAAGCTGGTCGGTCTCGCCATACGCAGTGGCAATGCCAAATGCATCAAGGTTGATGGTGGCCCACGCCAACCAGAAACTTCCGTACGACGTCAAGGCGCAAAACGCAAACGTGTTACCCACAAGACCTTCCCAGATACCGGCACAGAACTGCGCAAACCCACCGTAGAAGCACGCAAGCCCCACGGTGACATTGGCCACGGTGATGCCCATGGCCCGGGCGTTGACCATGGACAACACAAACGTGGTCATGGCAAAACCGCACAACCCAAGTGGAGAAGGATTGGCAAACTGGTTGACTGGGTATGGAATGGGGCCTGGGTTCAAAGTACCACCGAACGCCTGCATCAACTCGTGCTTGTAGAATTTCTGGTTGCCAATGACAACGAACTCATCGCCATCGCCGGACGTTTGGATTTTTCCCACCGTGGGACCGTCGCCCAACGACGCAGTCTCTTTGGTGGAGTGGAGGGATTCACTGGACATGGGGGGAGGATTATTAAAAAGCAGAAGATAGGATCGAGACGCTCACAAGTGCTGGGGCAGCGGATATAAATCTGTTTCTGCTTGCTAGCTCGCAACACCCCCCAACCCGGGGGAAATACATTTATATATACCAACAGGTCATTTGAGACCCATCTGTGGGGTAGGGCCGGCCCGGAGTCTTTTGTGCCGGAACCGGTGCGGGTGGGTCTCCGTCGGGTTCGGAGTACCACACCAAGGTTGCCTCCCCGGACTCACTTCCACTTGCAGACGACGCACTTGTCCGTGGTTGTTCCCATTTGGGACCCACAAGATCGCCGGTGAGGTGATTATTCCCGACTCGGAGAACCGGGAGTACCTTGTTCTGGTGTGACCAACATTGTGGTTGGTCGCGATGGGCAGAACTCATCTGCCCAAAAAGGACGGCATCTCGTATATTCACCCGCACTGGCGACGAAAACGTCCTGGTTGAGTCACGGCCTTTTTCGCATGGTCTTTTTTTTTTTTTGCGCTTGTATGCCGCGCAACAAATCACCCTGCAGCGTTTCTTGTGGGGACAGCAGGAGAAGCAGCGGGGGAACCTCCACTCCCAGCCAAGAGATTGGTGTCGGATTGTGGGGTCGGGCTGGGCACCGGGGCTTCCGTCCTATGCGTACCAGCACCTATACGCAGGCGCCACCGCCGTGAATGGTGCGGTGCTATGCACTGTGGGCAATATTGTGGCTCAACACTTTGAACTTTTTCTTGCTGGGACGATGGCCATAGACGGCCCACTTGACAGCCTGGGCCAAGTGCTTGAACCAGTACCGCTCTCCGCACATGGCCACGGCAAAGTTGGCCGCAGCCGCAACCACCACCACAACGTATGCGCCGCGCGACATGTTGGTCAACTGCATTAAGTCGCCCCACCACGAATCGGAGTCGATGGCGAAAATGGCGAGCGAAAGCGCCACCGCTGCTACCAAATTCGCCAAAAACGGAGTATTTTTGTAGAGTGGCTCCCTGTATGGAGGGCCCGTACTCAAAACCACCGCGTTCAAGATGTACTGGAAGTTGGTGAAGAGGAACAACACCGTGTTGTCGGTCAGCTTCACATCATCGTCGTCGTCCGACGGAACCGGCGCCTGGTACCACGGCTGCCGCTTGGCGTACATCCACACGTAGAGCTGGAACGCGAGAATCACCGCAATGTGACTCAAGAGTGGTACCAACACCTTGGGGCTCACCAAATTGGCGGTGGGCCGCTTGACCACTAGCTTATGGTACGGCTTGGACCACGACATGAAGATCGCCAACGGCAAAATGAGGAACAAGTCAATATAGAGGAACTGGAAGTCGCCCAAGTTGGCTCCCTTCTTGTACAAGAGCGTCACGGTGATGAACTGGATCGCAGAGTACAACGACATGTACTTGAAGCACGAGAAACTGGTCACCAACGACGACCGGCCCTCTTTGATTACATCCAACACACACGAGATCTCAAACACCCGAGACGTGAATGGCGCCGCAACTGACGCCTCCGCTTCACTGAGAGAAATCCCCACATCTGCCGCTTTCAACGCTCCGCAGTCGTTGGCTCCGTCACCGCAGAATCCCACGGTGTAATCAAGTTTCTGGAGCTGCTCCACCAACTCGTGTTTCTCGTCTGGCGACATTCTGGCAAAAATGTCACACTTCATCAAAATCGCCCGCGTCAAATCATCCCGCTGGAGCTCCGCCAAAATGTAACGGAAAACATCTCCCGTCATGGCAAGAATGTACTCTCCCATAATGTCCCGGGTATCCCTGTTTAATCTCTCCAAAGTTACTGGATCAAGCCTCTTTTCGGAGTCGTGGATATCTTCCCAGACTAAGCCAGTGCCACCAGTGACGTGCTCCTGATCTTCGTCCACAAATCTTGGAATATACACTTGTGAGACAGATGGGGCAATCAACTCACACTCTCTGCCCACACTGACAGCAGTCAACACATTATCACCTGTGCACATAACAGTTCTGATACTCGCTGATCTTAACTCCTTCAATGTCCCTTTGGTCGACGCCTTCAACTTGTTCTCGAAAATGATAAATCCGGAAAACTTCAAGTCGCTTTCAGCAATGTCTCTTTCAAGCTCATTGAAGTCCACTTTTTTCGTCAAATATTTCTCCGCACAAGCAATAACTCTGTATCCTCCATGGGTATACTGATGGAGAAGCTCCTCAAAGTTGGCCGGAATAGTAGTGGGATCGCAAATGTCCAACATAACCTCTGGGGCACCTTTGGTGAACACAAACCTCTTATCGTCCTTGTCAACTACCACCGACATTCTTCTTAAAGCGGCAATAAACTCAAACTCCCGTAGGATCTTGTATCCGTGAGTCTCCTTGCCGACATTCTCGTAAACAAGAGGAACCGCGCTTCCGCCGAATTCCTCAATAAAATTCCATTTGGTAAACTCAAACATCTTCACATCCAAGGGATCACCCACCAATGCATCATCAATAAGTCTCAAGGAATGACACGATGACATGCAACCAAGTAACTTTTCCCCACTTTGGAATTCATGGCGCGATGACGTAGATTTCAGAGTCAAAGATTTCACATCGTCAACCAAATCTTCAAACACCACCTCCTTTCTACCTTCGGCATTCTTGATTGGATGAACACCCAAAATATCCAAGCCATCTTCAGTCAATGTTCCTGTCTTATCAAAGCAAGCAACATCTAACTTTCCGCCAATGTTGACTCTTGTGGGAGCAATACAAAAGATTTGCTTCTTTTTCAAGCGACTCACCGCAAAAGTGGTACCAATAGTTAAAGTAGCGGGCAATGCAGGAGGAACCACAATTGTAATAATATCCAAGGCTCTAAGAATCATGATTCTGGTGGAAAGACCCAACTGGATAAAGTTATAAGTGGAATAAACAAATCCAAGGCATGCAATGCACGTCATGAATCCAATATACTTAAATGAGTCTCTGTAAAACTTGAATCCTGTTGGCTTAGGGAAAAGCATAGATCTCACAAGAGATCCCTTAGTGGTATTGAAACCTGTCTTCAAAACCATTGCAAGCACTGGTTCATCATTTGAACTCTTCATTTTGAGGAGCTTGGTTCCATTGTATAAAAAGGATTTGGCCAATACGGGGTGGGTGAAGTTTTCACTCAAGTAGGAAACAGTGTCCCTCGTTGCAAGGATTTTTGAAACTGGAACACTTTCACCAGTTAACATTGACTCATTAACAACACACTCACCGTTGATCAACAAGGCGTCACATGGAATAATTGACAATGATGGATCAACTTCAAAGACATCACCTGGAACCAAGTCGTTGGAGTCAATCTGTGTCCAAAAGCCGTTTCTCCATGCTCTGATATCGCACGTGAATTTGCTCATGTCTTGAAGTCTTCTCAAAGTTGACTTGGTTTCGAGGAGCGAATTGACGATGGAAGCAAGAGAAATGACAAAGATGCAGCCCGCGTAGTAATAGTAGTCATCCGCCATCCACAACAAAATAGAGAATATCTGGAAGACATAGAATGGGTGTAAAACTTCGTCTGCCAAAAGCTGAATGTTGCTCTTTTCTTTAATATGGATATTGTTCTTGCCAAAGATTATAGAGCGGTAATCATGAAGAGTCTGGGACGTTCCCTCACGTAGGTTCTTCACATTGAGCCAGTGCAAATCGTACCACGTGGAATTTGTCTTGAAAATGTCTTCCACAGGATTGTAAAAAAATTTGATGTATCTGTACTCAAATGAGTGGATATAAGGAACCACAGGGTTTGTCTCTTTCGTTTCTTGGGGTTCTAAGTCGGACTCTTCCATCTCCTTACCTGGTACCACGTTCAAGAAATTTGAAAGGCGCTCGCCGAACCTGATCTTGCCTATTTGTACGATAGTCAACTCACCGAATTGGTTCTCAATAACACACCAGTCAGCTTTACCCAAGGGACATTCGCTCCCCATAAGGCTGATGCGGTAGCGAGGAATCCAGCGGAAAATTAAATACCCGATTCCGAGGGTGAGAATGCACATCAAGTAGTATGCTATCTTTTTCTTGATACTATTGGCATAACCAGCAATACCAATGACAATGTCCTCTTCTGCCAAATAAAACCGTTGGTAGTGTGCGCTCGGATTGAAGTTGTCCATCAAGTCGGTCTCATTGTCCAGATTGGATGACTCCAGGGCCGTGATAGACTCGTTTTCGTCACCTGAAGTGGTACTGCGGCGGCGATAGCGATCTTCGAGAAGAGATACCACCTCACTCTCGTTATCCGAGTCGGAATCGGTAGCTCGGCGCTGATGGGGTGAACGTGGCATTCTTTCCAGCATGTCAAAACCTCGAGACCCCGCCTGGTCGTAGAATTTGGATGACATTGATCCTCTGGACCGCAGAAGGCCCAATACAGCATCATGATCATCTTCGAAGCGGTCAACGGAGTAGTCCCAGTTGGTATTATAGTCCACCGGGTCTTCTGGGTTCTCAAGGGTGGACCCGCCAGGCGCACTTTCGATTTCGTCTGGAGAGAAGAACCGAAAACCGCCTGCATTTGTCTCTGAAGAAGCAACTGTCACATTGGAGCGAACAGAGTGCAAATCCAAGTCGTAAGTGTCGTTCGCGCTGGTGGAAAGTAATGGCGAAGTCTCCTTGACCAAGCTCACATCGCTTGCTCGATGGGAACCAAAGTGGTGGGGGTAATGGAACGAACTAATGGACGACGGAATGATCTCTGAGGTTGCCCCAGAAAACATTTCGTGGTCATTGTCGTCGAGCAATGCTGTGTCGATCGACAGAACACTGTTTTGGCGGGATCTGGACCTCCGAGGTCCAACTGATACCAGCCGTTTGCGATGGGAACTTTGCAGACCTCTAGGCATACTGGGTGGTGATGCCTAGCTTTTTTTATTTTTTCGTTTTCACATTCGGTGCGCATACGTTATCTATCGACCACAAAAGGGGAGGTGGGGCTGGGCGGGAGAAACAACGTTAGATATCTTGTTCAGAAGGTTTTCATGTTGGGTCGAGAAAATTCTGAATCAGTTTGCCTAATGCTACGATGTCCTTCTTCGCTGGGGTGCTTGCTCCAGATCTTATTTTCGCACTGGGCTTCTTCGCATAGGGCTTCTCTTTCTGGAACTCTCATGCCTTATCAGCCGCGCACTTAAAATAGTCAGATTTGCCTGGTTGGTGGAAACATACAGATGGGCTGTAAAAATAATGAAGACAGTCGATATCACGCTTGGCAGATCATGGCCTCAACAATGGTATGAAGAAAAATATTATACTCTCATTATTCTCTTTCGTAAAAAACGGCGTGGAGCGTCACCAGTTTACAAAAAAGTGAAGAAAGAAATAAAACACCAACAACTACTCCCACAAGGGTAATCACCACCAACAAGCAGAGTATAGTCTTCTAAGCCATGGAAGAAATATACCACGGTGAATCGGTCGACAAAGCACCACTAAGCAAGGTCAGGAACCCGGGTTCGGCATATAAACAATTATACTATACCAAGCTCACATTCTTCTATAGTTGCACCACCATGACGCTAAAGCTCAAACTCAAGGTCAATCCTTCGAAGGAGACCAAGAAAGAAACGGAGAATAAACCCATACCAAAAATCAGAATCAAGCCGTTGAAGAAGGAACCTAGCGATGGCATCTCCAAACCAAAAGTCAAGAAAGAAAAACTTAAAAAGCTAAAGATTAGCTTGGGCAAACCTTCCCAGCCAACTACTCCCGCCGACTCGCCGGCACCTCCCGCTCCCGCAGCAGTGCCGAAAAGAGTTCCCAAAGTCAGAATCAAGCCTACAAGAATCCCCGGTGAGGGATACGATTCAGAAGCTCCTGACTTAGAAGACGATCCACTAATCGAACAAGGAATAGTGGTCCGGTTTGCCAACGACCGAAACCTCGATTTTGTCCACAACGCGGTAGATACCGGGGATCTCTCCAACGTGAATATCAAATGGATTACCCGAGACAAGGCGGTGGTGAATGTGAATCTGACTCTCTACTCGGCCCGTTTGATCGATTTGCCGACCCTCACCGAGCTCTACAAGACGGTGGACAAGAAAAATATCTTCAAAACCATTGATATCAGTCAGATCTTGCTCGTATTGCACCCAATAAACCCCAAGAAATTGAACTTGGAGCAGGATTTCGAGGTTCCGGAGGAACACACTTACGTGCATCCAATCTACAACCTCTCTCCACACAATGAGATCAGAAACACCAAGACCGTGTACCGCCACGGATTGGCGTATGCATACGAAGACGTCTACCGACGGTTCAGACCGCGCAAGGTGAACCACAGAGTGATGACGGATATTGAACTGCGGGTAGACGAACTTGTTCGCCGAGACAACGAAGCACAGGAGAGCCACTACGAGTTCACCGATCCTAGAGCACAGGTTAGCAAATTCACATCTTCCAATAGTCACGCTCCGGCAGCAATGCCTTCTGCTTCGTCTTTGCACTCAGATGTCTTTGGAGAGGAAGAAGAGGTGCAAGAGGAAGAGATGGCGCTCGACATCGAAGACGACATTGACAATGCATTGGAGCAAGAGTTGGCAGAGGCGCTAGACTCGACGTCCAACACCACAGCTGCTACGGTTTTGATGAAGTCTGTGTTCGACAATGATGAGGCTGCATCAGACGAAAATGACAACAACGGCCAAGCCGAAGAAGACGAGGAAGACGACGACGATGATGACGACGACGATGATGATGAGGACGATGAAGATGATACAACTAAACGCGGCAACTCGCAGGTGAAGAAGCTAGAGGAGGAAATCAGCGATCTTGAGAGAGCAGCAGACAAGCAAAAGCTGCTCTTGGCCACGGCGTCATTCAAGATGATGAGAATGAAGTTCCAGTCGGCTTACAATGGGTTGCGGGCGCAAATTGACCAAAAAAAGAGAGAGTTGGCCAAGATCCAGGAACTGCAGGACCAGAAGCTTCCGGTGTTGAATGCAGATAACGCAGAACCAGACGAGGACGAGGGAGAAGACGACGACGGCGACGACGAAGATGAAGAAGATGAGGACGACGAAGATGGAGAAGAGGAGAAGGAAGAAGCCCACGCGGACGCCGAAACAAAGGACGGCGAACCAGACCACCAGATTCCTGATGAGTCACATAGCATTCCGGAGCCGCAGGTGGACGACGACAACGACGATTTTGACGATTTCCAGGGTCTTTTTTAGTTGAATACAGGGCGAAAGCCACGGACATTGACCGGTGTTATCAGTAGCTGGTGGTGATACTGCACCGTACGGCAGAAATATGGGTTGTAGTCTCGGGTAGAAATAGCCACAGTCAGCAGATTTGATAGAAGGCTCATATGCGGTGGCATTACGAGCGGGAAGTGAATCCAACCAGTTTGATACATGGCAATATTTTCCGCCACTACTTGCCCTGAGAGAAGGTGATTGCGCTCTAGAGAAGGTTTGCGCATTATCAGGTGTGGGCATTTCGTGTCGCACCCACACCAGAAAAATACGTGGAGCAGATACGGCCAACAAGAGAGACGCAATGGAGCCTGAAATATATTTGAGAGAAAATGCCAGGGTGCCAACCTCGGCCCACAAAAAAAAAAAACAGACATATCGCCCTTATTCTTCGTCTCCACGCCCACAAGGTAAGGCCATCGGATACGCCGCGGGACCTGCGCATAGCCGCATCTGGGAAAGAAAAAAAAGCCCCATATTATTGGTCTGCTTGTAGCGTGGTTTCCCGTCTTTATCGACTCGTCTCTAGCTGTGGTCAATAGCCATCTCCACATCAGCCATGTCCACCAACTCCATCAAATTATTGGCCAGCGACGTCCACAAGGGCCTCGCCGAGCTTGTGGCTCAGCGCCTTGGGTTGAAACTCACCCCAAGCGAACTCAAAAGAGACTCTAGCGGCGAAGTCACCTTCAGCATCGGCGAGAGTGTCAGAGACGAGGACATCTTCATCATCTGCCAGATCGGCTCTGGCGTCGTCAATGACCGTGTGATCGAGCTCTTGATCATGATCAACGCTTGCAGAACCGCCAGTGCCAGAAGAATCACCGTGATCTTGCCCAACTTCCCCTACGCCCGCCAGGACAGAAAGGACAAGAGCAGAGCGCCCATAACCGCCAAGCTCATGGCCGACATGCTCACCACAGCCGGCTGCAACCATGTGATCACCATGGATTTGCACGCATCGCAGATCCAAGGCTTTTTTGACGTGCCGGTGGACAACTTGTACGCCGAGCCCAGCGTGGTGAGATACATCCGAGAAAAAGTGTCGTACAAGGACGCCATCATCATCTCGCCCGACGCCGGCGGAGCCAAGAGGGCGGCGGGCTTGGCCGATAGACTAGATTTGAACTTTGCGTTGATCCACAAGGAGAGAGCACGTGCCAACGAGGTGTCGAGAATGGTGCTTGTGGGTGACGTCACCGACAAGATCTGTATCATTGTGGACGACATGGCCGACACCTGCGGCACGTTGGCCAAGGCGGCCGAGGTTTTGTTGGAGAACAAGGCCAAGGAGGTGATTGCCATTGTCACCCACGGTATCTTGTCCGGCAATGCCATCAAGAACATCAACAACTCCAAGCTCAAGGCCATAGTGTGCACGAATACCGTTCCGTTCGAAGAGAAGCTCAGCCTTTGCCCCAAGCTAGATACCATTGACGTTTCCGCGGTTTTGGCCGAGGCTGTGAGAAGACTCCACAACGGTGAGAGCATCTCCTACTTGTTCAAGAACGCCCCGTTGTAGTGTATCCCTTTGTATAGTAACCCACTGACCGTATTTGTATCTACCCGGCCATGTGCTGTCACTAGATCTTTCTTGTTCTTCTGGTGGATATTCTTTATTCATTCTTCTTTTCCGCCTTCACCTGGAGCCACGCTGGAGTGCGGCCCTTCATAAAGTGAGAACAAACCCCACATTTCTTTTCTTGCCCACCATGGCTTCATCCAGAAAGTACGTATATCCTGTCCGATTCCCCTGTTCTGTCTAACCCCAGATACAAAGCATGTCTTTTTGGTACGTAAACTTTTCTCCCCGCCCAACACCCACCATACTAACCACAGACATGGATGGTACTATCATCAATACTGAGGACATCTACACCATCGCGTGCACCGAAATGTTGTCCAGATACGGCAAAGGGCCGTTGACTTGGGACGTGAAACTTCAGTTGCAAGGACTCCCCGGGCCGGAAGCCACCAAAAAAGTGCTCTCCCACTACGAGATCGATGTCCCCATGGAGGAGTGGGTCACGGAAACATTCAAGGTCCAAGAAGGTTTGTGGCACCACAGTGACTACTTACCGGGCGCCCTTGAGCTCCTCCAGTACTTGAAGGAAAAGGAAATTCCCATTGCTCTTGGCACTTCGTCCAACACCATTAGTTTTCGCAAGAAGACCGACCACCTTCAAGACGGATTCCAATTGTTCGAGCACCATATTGTCACCGGAGATGATCCACGGATTCCGCCCGGAAAAGGCAAGCCCAGCCCACACATCTGGTTTGCGTGCTTGGATAGTATCAATAAGGACAGAGAGGCGCAAGGGAAGGAGCCCATTGCCATTGAAGAGTGCTTGATCTTTGAAGATGGAATTCCAGGTGTTATTTCGGGAATAAACGCCGAAGCTACGGTGGTTTGGATTCCGCACCCAGAGGCGCTCAAAGAGTTGAATGGCCGGGAGTACGAGATCATCACCGACGACCACCACTTGCTTTCTTCGATGGAGGATTTTGACAGAGCCAAGTTTGGTTTTTAGGATAACTACGTAGCCAATTAGACGCACTAGAGCTAAAGGAGAGACATTCCTACAGTACAAAGGCACAATCAGTAGACACTCACCTTGTTTCCGCAGATTTTTGCGAGAGATTCTCAATAAGATTCTCCAAAGATTCCCTCCACAATATTCCCACCGATCTAGCGAGATACGACCGGGTGCAGATCCGGTATGTGATCTCAAGTCCTCTCACCGCGAAAGTCCAACTATCTACTACAGCATTCTCCAGCTGCGAAGAATGATAGGAACAGAGTCCTATCGTATCTCCATTGAAATCACCAACGATAACGCCGCTTCTAATCTTTCCGCAAACAGATCCGAAGAAGAACAACCTTTCTACGATTACCGAAAATCTCCCATCACAGTAACGGTGATCGACAATCCAATGGAATCTGTGGGCCCAAATCAGAATTCCTTTGAGCCATTGCGGGCACGTCAATTGGGAGAGGGAATCATCCGCCTTTTCCGAGACTTTGAAGATTCCGAAGAATGTGATCCGCTAAAAAGCGATCATCTCTCCAACCAAGGAGACGATACCATGGTATCGATTATCGCATTGCCGACCTACTTCACCGCCACCGACCTCTTGGGGTTTATCGGCGACTACTATATGGAGTTTATCACCCATATCCGTATTCTCAAGAGTGAGAAACCCAACCGGTTCTTGGTGTTGATAAAGTTCAATGATCTCGTCAAGGCCGCAGAATTCCAGTACCATTTTGACGGGAAACAATTTAATTCCATGGAGCCGGAAACATGCCACGTTGTGTTTGTCAAATCGGTGGTTTTCGATGCAGACTCGCAGGAATCAAGCAAGGGTGATCTTCTCATTCCGTTTCTCCTTCGGGACCCTTTTACCACCAGTAATACGCCGTCGTCGGTTACCCCGGATTCCAGTCCACAAACATCTCACCCAAGCGGTTTTGATGACAACAAAACTCCAATAGAACTCCCAACCTGTCCTGTCTGCCTCGAAAGATTGGACTACGAGATCACAGGTCTCCTTACTATTCCGTGCCAACACACTTTTCACTGCCTGTGTCTTTCCAAGTGGAAAGATGACACCTGCCCTGTGTGTCGGTACACCAACAACGTTTCGAATCTCAAAATCCGCCGCTCGGTTCGGCGTCTTCTGCAGATCAACTCCCGCATGCACCAGCAACAGCAACAGCAGGAAAGTAGTCTGGAAACGATCGAGCAATGTATGAGCTGTTCTGCATCATCCGATTTATGGGTGTGCTTGGTGTGTGGAAACATAGGTTGCAGCAGGTATGCGCCAGAACAGCACTCGCTCAAACATTTTGTGGAAACCGGCCACTGTTTCGCCATGGAAGTAGCCACTTCGCGTGTTTGGGATTATGCTGGCGACGGGTATGTACATCGGCTCATTGCCAATGAGGCAGACGGAAAAATCGTGGAGCTACCAGAGAAAAGTTCGCTGGAAGTGAAAAGCAAGGCAGATAACGACGGGCTCGAGTACTCGGACTTGCTTATGAGCCAGTTGATCAGTCAGAGAGAGTACTACGAATTGTTGCTTAACGAGAAAGACCGCACGGGCGAGTTCCGTCTGAGAAGGGGATCTTCGATTGCAGACGGCCGAAGAATGTCTGAAATGGAGGGAAGGAGAATGTCTGAATTGGACAAAAAAGCACCAGAGAGAGACGCTCCCAGAATCTCTGAGTTGGATGAGAAGGTGGCGGAGTTGACAGAAAAAATGAACAAGCTTACTACGAATGTGGTGCCGGCATTGCAGCAGAAGATCGACATGAAAAACACATCGCTTCGAATTGCCGCGAAGGAATTGTCTGAATTGAGCGCCTTGAACGAAGGACTTTCAAAGAAAGTGGATTTCCTCACACAACAGAACGCAGAATACAAGGCGCAGAACGAGGACTTGAATGATCAGGTGAAAGATCTCATGTTTTACTTGGAATCGCAGGAGAAGTTCAAGGATCAGCCGGATGATGTCAAGGAAGGTACTATAGTGATTCAGCCGCAGGCGAAGAGCAAAAAGAAAAAGGGAAAGCGCTAGCGGAGATTGAGATGCATGATGATTGGATATAAGTAGGATAGTAATACGATTTGACTTCAGTTACTCCTGAGGAGGAAGTGTGACTTGTGGTCTGTGTAAGGTTACACCAACAAATGGCAGTGTGACTTATATTTTGTATAAAGGTACATCTCCAACAAATGGCTCTTTGGCCGAGCGGTCTAAGGCGGCAGACTCAAGTTCTGTTATCGTAAGATGCGCGCGTTCGAATCGCGCAGGAGTCATTATTTTTTTGTCTTATTTTAAAGTTAAAGAGGCATCGATAGGCGTATATTTGCAGCCGAGACATTGGCCCATTCTCTGGCAAGTTTCTGTTTCTTTGAGAATCTCAGTACGATTTCTCAGTGCGAAATCTCATGGTTATCTGTGTGCGACTTCTGTCTTCTGTGCGATTTCTGTGCGATTTTTGTGCGATTTCTGTGCGACTCATCTTCTAATCTCTCCCCTAAGTAGTTCTTTCATCCGTTCACAAGTAACCTCTCCTTCGCATAATTCTGGAGAATCACCTTCTCCTATCCACCAATCTTCTTATCGTCGCCTCATACTTGTCGTAATGCCTGGAATGGTAGTCATCTCTCATTGTGCACGTCCTGCGCACTATGCGAAATAAGTGCGATGAGGACCGGTACATTTTTTTTCTTCACGACTTCTTCACTCATATCCCCACATACAAAAAATGGACCCTTCCTCGAAGTCTGTGCTTAGCAGCAGCGAGGTCGCGTTCCCTAGAGGAGGAGGATCTGTGTTGTCTGCGTTGGAGATGAAATCCATCTCCAACAAGGCCACAGAGGATGTCTTGTTTGAGCAGGCGAGCTCGACCAAGAGATCCAGCTCCGAATCGTCACAACCAATCAAAAAGAGAAAGAAGCCTTCGAAGAAAAAGGACGCCGGCAAGACCGAAGAAGAGGAGGAGCTGTCCATTGCCATCGAGCATCTCACATTGAAGAAGTTGCTTCCCGGATCGGAAGTGTTGGGTCAGATTGTCAGTGTGGACAAGATGGAGATCACCTTGGCCATCGCAGACAACTTGGTCGGCCGTATTCCCATCACTGCTGTGAGTGCAGAGATTTCTGCCATGCTTGACAAATTTGAGTCTGCCATGGATTCTTCTGATGAGGAGGAGGACGACGAGCCAGTTGCTAACAACTTCAAGCCCGAGTTCCCCAAGTTGGCCAACTTCTTTGAGCCAGGTCAGTGGTTGAGAGCGGTGGTCACCCCAACTGACGAAACCAAGAAGGGTCTCTACTTCTCCATCAACCCAGAGGACGTCAACTCCTCCATTGAGGAAGATGACTTGACGCCAGGAAACATCTTGCAGGCATCTGTCAAGTCTATCGAGGACCATGGTGTTCTTTTGGACCTTGGTCTCGGCAAGTTGTCTGGCTTCTTGTCCAAGAAGGAATTGAAGAAGGCCGAAATTCCTCTTCTGTCCTACAACGTCGGCAGAGTTCTTCTTGTGTCTGTTGTCAACTTCGACTCTCGTGCTGTGTCTGTCAGACCGGCGGAGAAGGAAAACGTGTCCAAGAAAACCGTTGTGAGTACCATCAGTTCTATCGAAGCGGTTCACCCGGGTGCTATTGTCAACGCTATCATTGCCGAGATTTCCGACAACGGTGTTGCGGCGAGATTGTTTGGTATGGTCGACGCCTCTTTCACTCTTCCCCACGTTGAAGAATTTACCCTTGACAAGTTGAAGAATCTGTTCGGCATTGGATCCACTGTCAGAGCCAGAATCATCGGTTCTTTGTTGCAAAACGGTACTAAGAAGTTTCTCTTGTCCAGAGCCCAAGGGCCTCTTTCATTGGAGCCAAAGTTGAATCAAGAGCTCCAAGAGGCTTTTCCTATTGGTTTCACCTTCAACAATGAAGCTGAAGTTATCGGTGCCGACTCTGAGTTCATTTACCTCTCTGCTGGTAGCAATAAGGCCCAAGTGCACAAGTCGCAAGTTGACCCTGAATTGGACCCAAACATGAACTACCCAGTTGGTTCTAAGCACAACGCCAGAGTGATCGGCCATAGTAATATCGACAACATGTTGATTTTGACTCTCAAACCTAAGTTGATCAACTCCAAGTTCGTCTCCCCCGAAGATGTCCCCGTCGGCGAGTACATTCCATCTGTTGAGATCGTAAAGATCTTGGACGAAGGTAAGGGCATGATTGTCAAGATCTTTGGTGAATTCGAAGCTTTGGTACCACCCAACCACTTGTCCGATATCAAGTTGGTTTACCCGGAAAGAAAATTCAAGGTTGGTGGCAAGGTCAAGGGTAGAGTGTTGTCTAAGTCTGGCAGAAGGTTGTTTGTCACCTTGAGAAAGAGTTTTGTCAACATGGAAGATGATGCCATTGTCAGCGAAATTGACAATGTTGTTACCGGCTTCAAGACCTCTGCCATTGTCGACAAGTTCGTTCCAGGTGGTGCTTTGGTGACTTTCTTCGGTAGATTGAGAGCATACTTGCCTAAAAACGAGATTTCTGAAACGTTCGTTCAAGACGCCAAGGACTACTTGAAGGTGGGGCAAGCGGTTTCCGTGAGAATCTTGAGCGTGAACGCTAAGGAGAACAAAATCTCCGTCACATTGCGCCAATCTTCAGAGCTTAGCAGCAAGCAAATGAAGCACCTAGAAGAAATTGAGATCGGAAGAACAGTTCTTGAAGTGACCGTTGTTGAAAAGCAGAAAGAATCTATCATCATCGAACTACAAGACTCCAACTTGCGTGGTGTCATTAACAGCACTCACCTTTCCGATGGTAATTACGAGGAGAACAGAATTTTGTTTAAGGCGTTGGAAATCAGCAGTACTTTGGAGGTGATAATTCTCGAGAAGGACATTCGTGCCAGAACTGTCATTGCTTCTGCCAAAAAGTCATTGATCAGTGCCGCAAGAACTGAAACCTTCCCTGTGCATTACGAAGATATCCACGTGGGTTCAATAGTCTCAGGTTATATCAAGTCTGTCACCAGCTTGGGTCTTTTCGTCTCATTTGGTGGTAAGTTGACTGGTTTGGTCTTGGCTAAGAACGCCACCAACGATCCTACTCAAGATTTGTCTAGCAAGTTTTACAAGAACCAATCTGTTTCTTGCAGTGTCATCAAAACCGATGACGACAATAAGAGATTCTTATTGTCTCTTACTAGCAGCGACAATGCCGGTGCCTATGTTTCTTCGAAACTCTCTAATCCTATCGATAAGACTAAGAAGACAAAGTCTGATTTCAATGCCGGAGCTGTCACCTCTGGTGTGATTGAGTCCATTGAACCAGGATACTTGAAGATCCGCTTGGCTGACAATTTGGAGGGAAGAGTTGAAGCCAACCAATGCATTACTTCTTGGAAGTCTATCAAAGACCCAAGAAACCCACTCTCTTCATACTCTGTGGGCCAAAAGATCGATACCAAGGTTTTGGGTACCTTCGACACCAAGTGGCACTCTTTTTCCAGCGCTGCTATCTTCAAAGATACCACGGTCGTGAGTTTGACTCTCCTCAAAGATCAATTAAAGAGCAAAACCCCTTACAAGCCAGTGGATGTTGTGGAAGGATCCGAGCACATTGTTTACATTGAGAGCTTCCGTAACGGTTTTGCTGTGGTGTCTGTGACCCCAAGCTTCAGGGGTGAGATTTCTACCTACAACCTTTCTGATGACGCAAGCAAGTATGCTAACTTTGACGAATCTTTTCCATTGGGTCTTGCTTTGAAAGCCAAGATCACCTCGATTGACTTTGAGCACAGAGTTGCTACCTTGTCTGCCAGAAAGCAAGTGCTTACTTCCATCTCTGACATCAAGGTTGGTGAAAAATACCCTGCAAAGATTTTCAAGGCGGCACAAGCTTACGTGTTGGTTGAGATCGCCCCTGGCCTTGTTGGTTACTCTTACATTACCGATGCTTTAAATGACTACGACCAGAAGTTGGAAGAGATTTATCACGTCAACCAACCCGTCTTTGTCACGATCACTGATGTTAACCAAGAAGAGCAGAAGTTCAGCGTCAGTTTGAGAGACGAAAAGACCGCTAAGGACAAGCCAGTCAACTCTATTGATGAAATTAAGCGTGGTGATGTTGTCAAGGGATTGATCAAGTCCATCAGCAATGCCGGTCTTTATGTTTCGTTGGGCAGAGAGTTGTTCGCGTTGGTGCCAGTCAGTAACATTTCTGATGCTTTCTTGAGCGACTGGAAGAAATTCTTCAAGCCATTTCAAAGTGTTGTTGGTAAGATCACTCAATGTAAGGTTGAAGGTCGTATCACCATGACTTTGAAGGAGAGTGAGCTCAATGGTGACTTGGCTAACAGCAAGACTTTCGAAGAGTTGGAAGTTGGCCAAATCTATGACGGTAGCGTTAAAAAGGTCGCTGATTACGGTGTGTTTGTGAAGTTGGACGGTACTGCTAACGTTGATGGTTTGTGTCACCGCTCAGAAATTGCCGACAACGAGGTTGAGAATGCCTCTGCTTTGTTTGCAGAGGGTGACCGCGTCAAGGTAAAGATTCTTAAGATCTTCAAGGACACCAAGAAGCTCTCATTGGGTATGAAGGCGTCTTACTTCACCGATGCTAATGAGAACTCCGAGGATGCTGAAATGACAAACGCTCTGGATGACGAAGAGGACGTCCAAGAAGAAGACTCTGAGGATGAAATTATGGAGGATGCATCCAATGACAACGAGGATTCTGAATCCGATGTTGAGGATTCTGAGGATGAACAAACCACCGCCCCAGCTGGATTGAGTGGTTTGTCCACCAACGGTTTTGACTGGACTGCCTCTATTTTGGACCAGGCCGAAGACAATGACTCTGGTTCTGATGACGATGAAGACTTCACTGAATCCCACAAGAAGAAGAAGAGAAAGGGCAAAAAGCAAGTCGAAGACAAGACAAGCCAAATCAACGAGAGAGCACCAGAATCCGTGCAAGATTTCGAGCGTTTGATTGTTGGTAACCCTAACTCCTCTATTCTTTGGATGAACTACATGTCGTTCCAATTGCAGTTGGGTGAGATCGACAAGTCCAGAGAAATCGCCGAAAGAGCATTGAAAACCATCAACTACCGCGAAGAACAAGAGAAGATGAACATTTGGATTGCTATTCTTAACTTGGAAAACAGTTTCGGTACTGAAGAGTCCTTGGATGAAGCTTTTAAGCGTTCTGTGCAATACATGGACTCATTGACCATGCACCAGAAGTTGATTGGCATATTCCAATTGTCAGAGAAGTTCGACAAGGCTGACGAGTTGTACAGAGTCATGACTAAGAAATTCGCGAAGGAAATTCCTGTTTGGATTCTGTTTGGCTCTTCTTTGATGGACCGTAACTTGTTCGACGAAGCCCATGAGCTTTTAGCCCGTGCTTTGCAGTCATTGCCCAAGTCTGCTCATATTGAGGTGGTCAGAAAGTTTGGCCAGCTCGAGTTTACGAAGGGTGACCCAGAACAAGGAAGATCCTTGTTCGAAGGTTTGGTTACTGATGCTCCAAAGAGGATTGACTTGTGGAATGTCTACATTGACCAGGAGATCAAACAGGGTGACAGAGAGAAGATTGTCCTGTTGTTTGAAAGAGTGGTTGCTAAGAAGCTCTCTAGAAAGCAAGCTAAATTCTTCTTTTCTAAGTGGCTCTCTTACGAAGAAGAAAGCGGCAATGAGCAATCTGCTTCTAGGGTAAAAGCCCTTGCGGTTGAATACGTTCAAGCTCAATCCAAGGACGAGGATTAATTTCCCTTTCGTGTACTTTAGATTTCATCCGCCAGTTGTCTTAACTTGTCGGATTACGTATATTTTCAAAAAAAAAATGCATAGATGTTTTGAAGCTAAGTTAGCGTCCACTCCGCCTCAGGAAATAATTCCATAATTAATTTATCCAAAATTTGGAATATCAAGCTCTTGTTCAAGAAATCATTCTGTAACATTTCAAAGAGTGTATCACACGCTCGATTGGAGTTTCTACTCCCAAATATTTTTGAGCACGTCTCATTCATAAAAGAACGCAAAATTAGTATCGCTTCTTGTCTTGTAGATGTCTGCTCTATCTTGGTTCTGAGTTGAGGAGATTCTCTAAACTTTCCATTGGGAAATAAGGTATCTTTCAACAAATTTATAATATCCAATATCTTCTCCTCCAGCCGAATACTAGATTCTACCAGTTGGGTAATAGTACGCTCAATAGTGCTTCCTAGCACTTGTTGAAGAATAACCAAAAGAGCTCTTCCTCTTAACCAACTCTTGGAACTGCCCAAATCGAAAATCGTAATTAATAGGTCAGATATCGGTTTTACAAAAGGAACATTACCCGAAGATAACTTTTCGATTTCATCAAACTGCTTCAATTCTTTTTCCATCTCTTTGATATTGTCAAGAATTTCCTTATTATGCGACGAATCTAAATCACCAATTTTAGAACTCTGAATCCTTCTGCCAATCCCCGAATTTCCGTAAAACTTATTGAAGATGGAGTCAAGGCTCTTCTTCGAATTACCTTGCCCGGAACTCCGAAAGTGGAAGTCTTCTGAAGATAAAAATGAGCGAAAAGCGGGATCTGCGCAAACTTCGGGCATTTGCAAAAGCTTCTGTAAATAATCTTGTAGAATAGGCTTTCGAGACTCAACCTGTTGTCTCTTTTGAAAATTGAGCATCTGGACGCTCTTTTTGGGGAACTTTATAGTCGCAACTTGTGGAATTCGCTTCTTCAAATATTCGTTTAACCTGTAAAATTGGCTGAACCGCCTGGCAACAACCCAACCGGCAACAATTTGATCGGGAACGTCGCTAGAATATTTTTGAACCTCAATAATATACAACACGTATTTGGTTGTTTCATCGTTTCCAAACACGCATGATTGTATGTTAACACGAGATTTTCCGTACAAACTGTTCTCATTTTCTTGAACAATGAACTGCTGCTTCTGCATTTCTTTGGATTTCATTTCTCTCTCAAGGCTCGATTTCGAGCGCCTTAGTATTTTGAGCTCCCCCACATCGTTTGTCAACTCCGCTTTTTTTAGCAAGGAGGACAAAATACTGTCTTGTTGAGCCAAATTTTCTATAACCTTATCCAAGGAGCGAATTTGCTCTGCTAAGCTCAAGTCGCCAGGAGCAGCTAAGATGATTTCCAGTGAGTTGAGATCAGATACAGCTTCATCCAGTTGTTCAGCAGAGTCAGAGTGAAGAGACCCCGAATCCGAATCAATATCACTATTATTCTCGAAAAGTGTTGACATTCGGTTTGAATCTGCCCCTGAGATCTTAGATTCCATTTTTTCATCACAAGAGGGGTCCATACTGTCAAGTGGAGTAGAGTAGGACTGATCAGCGCTTTCACCGAATAAAGACTGAAGATCCAGATCTTTGGTAGACATTATTCTCTCAAAAGCAGTTTCAATTGATTCAACGGCACCTGTATTAACAGCTGAAACGATTCGATTTCTTGGATTTTCAACAGCGGTGTTGGCGAAGACAAGCGAAGGCTCTCTTCTGACTCGATTTTGGTTCAAAGCTGCTAAATCCAAATCTCCAAACCTGTCAGATTTTGTGAAGCCTTCAAAATGCTCGTCTTGCATATGTGTAAATATATCAGCCTGAATTTCGAAGAGTGCTTTTCTAGCTTCCTTGTATAGGACAGGTTTTCTGGGGTCAGAGTCCGAGCATTTCACATAGGATTCGACGGTTTTTCGAAGCTCATCTTTGATAGGGATCAGCAGATCATCAAAGTAGTTGGAGTAAATTTGACGTATATCGTCATTATTTGAAAACTCAAGCATCAACGGAATCTGGCCATCATCAGAGTCTTCCAAAGGCGCCTTAATCAAGTCAATGTCTTTCCAAATATCAAAATCCAGCTCATGTTTACTCTGTCTTAAATATTCTCTGAAAACAGCAGCAAGTTTTGAATGTGTAATAATGAATCCCAATGATAACAGTCCATTGGAAGCCGAGGCAATACGTGTCTCCAAGCTATTCAAAATAGTAGAGAGTTTTTGAAGGTCGGTTTCACTCGCCGCTGAATTTGAGCTTGAAAATGAGTGTTGCCTTTGAACTGCATTCTTGATTTTCTCCAATTCGTCCCGTGAATCCATACTTTTGATAAAAGTTTCCCATTGTTCCACAGCGGCACTACTTATAGGAAATGAAAGCCGTGGCGGCATTTCTCCGCCCGGAAACATAGTCTGCTGTTGCAAAGCAGCTCTTAATCTTTTAACTTGCTCTCTATGTTGCAAATTGTCTCCAATGAGTTTGACTATCATTTGGTTAAAGAAATCTCCCTCACTTACAACTTCTACTACATTTGCCAAAATTGTACAGGATAAGATTTCTCTGGTCAAGGTGAGTCCAATGCGGTTATTTCTTTCCTTTTCCGAAAGTAAACAAGGAAGTATTTTTGATATGGTGGATCTCAATGATTCCTTTTCTTTGTTTCGAGCTCCAGGCCCGGGAGGTGCTAATGTCACCGCTTCATGTAGGTTTTCAGGATTGACAGTGGATGCTAGCAGAATCTTGCTCTCGATAGAGTAAGATGGAGCGTGTTTCTGAGCGGTCGCCAAGAAAGATGAATAGTGATTTGATATCAATGGGAGAACAGAAAAAACAAGAAATCTGGAGAAATCCAAATCAGCTAGTCTTTTCTTGAGATTGAGAATAGCATATCGTAGCTCTAACTTAACCGAGTTAGGAAATAAAGGGTCATTTGAAATCCGGGTGAACCACAGATTGATGAACTGATCAACGATCAAATTGACGAGTTCTTGGATAGACTCAGAAACCAAGAAAGACTCTGGAATCATCAGAGACTTGAGGTCTTCTGAATCAATGGATGCAGAAACCCACTGTTCCAGCCAGAGGCGTTGGTCAAGGAACTTGAATCGCTCGGTTTCATAATTCTGGGGAGAATTGTGTGGCTGAATCTGCGATAGTAGAAACACACAGTAAGCGATTAGGCTGATAGTGATAAGCGTGGAGGGCCAATGAAACCAGCGAATTGATATGACTGCAATGGCAATTTTCCAATATATATGACTCAAGGGGCCATATTTCTGAAGAGCCAGCTCCACCATTTGGTTGTTCCAAAGAGTTGATAAACGGAGGTGCAGGCCTACAGTAGTTCTCGCGTGAAAATCTATGGATGCTATGTATATGCTAAATTAATGTTTGGAGCGCTTGGAAGAGGTTGGGGTTTCTTCTAGGTTACGCTTTCTACATAATTTCGAAGAAGTTTCAGATTTGGCTTTCAGAGGTTTCCGGATCTCCGAGTCGGCGGAGCTTTCCCTTAAAGTAGATTTAGATTTCTTATCTTTGATGCGTTTTTCCTTCTTTTCCTTGTTGCTCGTCTTTTCTTTCTTCTTCTTGTCGGTCTGCTCCTTCTTCTCCTTCTTCTCCCTCTTTTCAGTCTTCTTCTCCCTCTTTTCAGTCTTCTTCTTCTCCTTCTTGTCTGCCCCTTCCTTCTTTTCCTTCTTTTCCTTCTTTTCCTTCTTTTCCTTCTTCTCTTTTTTCTCTTCTTTCTCCGTTTTCTCCTTCTTCTCCTTCTTATCTCTCTTCTCCTTTTTCTCCTTCTTCTCCCTCTTATCAACCTTCTTCGTTTTGTCTTTCTTCTCCTTCTTTTCCGTCAAGTTCATCCTTTTCAGGACTACTTCAATCACCTCCGAAGCTTTCAATGTAACACTCTTAACGTGAATATTGTCGGTCTTACCAACAGTACCTGCCAAACCTTCTCCTTTAATGAACATTCTATAGAGTGGTGAATTTTCCCTCCGAACAGTATCAACCACGCCAGCATTGTTCTTGTCGAAGCTTACACCGGTAGAAGTATTATTCACTTCTAGATTCTTGAGCTGTCCATCAAAAAGTCTCTCCCACCACAAATCAGCATCATTCCCATCAGACCCAAGACCTTTGGTGTCCTTCTTATGCTTAACCAAAATGGGTTTCTTGATTCCTCCTTTTTGGAGCGCTTCCCCGTCTTTCCAACCGAGAGACTGTAAATATAAACGGGCATCCATTTGTAAAAAGTTCACGCAAGAAGTTTGACTTTTGAGTTGTTGGGAATTACGTTTTGGATCTGTACCAAAAGGTTTCTCGAGATGCTCTTCTCTCGCACTATGAGTATCTTGTTTCTATGCACACGGAATTTTCTAGTTGTACGCTTTGGTCAATTTGCAGCTGATATTCACTCTAGAATAGGCAGAAGATTAAATCTGGTTTCAGGGATTTTCTATCCATATGGTTACGATCAATTAAATTATATCAGTATTGTTTGAAAATAAGGCCGTCAGCTTCCTTGGAATACCGGCCCCGCTTAACACAAAGCAGGATTGGAGCCACGTTCATACTAAATCCTATGTCAATTCAAAAAAAGAAAAAAAAACATTAAAAAAAAAACGAATCACGATAGCCACACCAAACTGAGGCAGTTACACTCCGTGCTGGTATATTTCTTTTAACTATTATTTGGACATACAGTTGAGGGCTAATTCCAGCTTTGATTGAGTGGCTAAGATAGCATTGTGAGACAGAACCGATTGACACTCAGATGTGGATTATTCTTGGAGGCGCAATAAGTCCTTAAACAAAAAAGTCCAGAGATTTAGAAAAGTATAGCCACAAAAAGGAATTCCTAGTATCACTTCGTTTATCGAATAGATATTTGCTTGACAGGTGGTAGAGAAGTACAGCTCTTCCCCAGTGTGCATATTGCCTAATTATACATACGACTGTAACATCTTCTAACTTTGACCCTTATCCGCCATCCATAAATTATTGAATTCTTCTCTATGAGCAACTTCGTGGATGTATCAGAGGCCATAAAGTTCCTATCACAGAGAATTTCGGAAAATCCTCTCGATGTTCTAGACTTTCAATCGGTTTGGGATTCGGCCGAAGCCAGTGGCTTCTCAATGCTACCATTATGGAAGATTAAAACACACTTTCTGGCTCTTTCGCAAAGCGACATCCAAGAATGGGAAAATTGTATCTCCGCAGAAGTTGCTGACGAGGATGCACAGAATCAGGAACTAGAAATAATGACCCAGATTCTCTGTCAAAAGTACCCCACACCTCAGAATTTCCTCAGGCGATTGAAAATGGGGCAAGTTGACGAGTCTCTTGTTCTCGATGCTTATGATTTATGCGGATCCGATTTTCTTTTTGGCCAATTATTGTGGGATAGAGTTACGTCTTTAACGTTATTTAAAGATGATCCAGATGCTTTGACTCAGCTATATCTTGCCAGACTTCAGATCCCCCACAGACAACTTCAGCAAACATTCGAGAGCTTCTCTTCTTGGGTATCATCACTGGAACCCAATTCATATACATCCCTCATGAGAGAAGCCAGCGCCAGAGTCAAGAATACAGAAAAGAAAATACGGTATTATGAGCAATACGAGGCTTTAATTACAGAAAACCGCAACGATAGTTCCATTTGGGTCGACTACATTGAGAAGATCTCCAAATATACTCCCCCCGATGCTTCTTTCAACCAAATCACGCAAATGTTTCTTCGATCCTTAACCTCCGGCAGCAGTAAAATCCAGTCTAAAGAATGGATCCCTGTGTGGTGTGCCTATTTGAGAAGTGCCGAAAACCGGGAAAACTCCTACCGGTTTTTGTGGTGCCTTGAGTTTATCAAAACCTACCCGCATGAATGTCAGCCATATAATATGGTTATAAGAGGTCTCACTATTGAAACCGAAGTCGACACAGTTCTACGCCTGGTCGAAAAAAGCGAGTGCATTAAAGCTGAGAATTATTCCGAGTGGAAGGAGTTGGCGATGAATTTAATCACTATGCAATTCAAAGCGTTTAAAACAGATGAGGGCCGAAAGGATACCTTACTTCAGACGATAGCACACCTCAGTATAGCCGCAACCGAGTTTTCAGATGAATTTCACGAAGTAACGAAACTCAGTGTCAGCATTTTAGAATCCTTAGGTGATGAATCTGCAACGAAAGTCGCTACTAAAATAGTTTCGGAAGCATTCGAATCTTTTGCACTGCAAGCATCCTTCTGGATATATGCGTTACAGTTCTTCTATCGAATTCACCGGATAAAGTATGTTCAGAAGTTATTGACGCTATGGAAAGAGGATGCTCTTCAAGTTGATTCCATTGACTATTTTCTCAATGAGATTGTCATGTTTTATCGTCTTCACTATGACTTCAACACATATCTCGAAGTTGTAGACCAGGCCAACGAAATTAGAAGAAATGCGCAGTTGAAGTCCATTGAAGCCGTTGAGGATTCACGAGAATCCGAATCAAAGAGGCAAAGAACCGAAAAATCTAAACAGAGCGAGCCAATCAGAAGTAGGGAGCAGTACCGGATTAAGGTAACAAATCTTCCGAATTGGATAACTGAGTCAGAAATCCACTCTTTTTTTGAGGGCTATTCCAGTCCCTTAAGTATTCAAATTGTTGCTCTGGATGAAGCCTATGCTATAGTCGAACTAAGTTCCGAGGCAGAAGTTTTATCCTCTCTTGCACGGGATAAGAAAGTATTACACGGCAAAGAGGTTTCTGTGTCCCGGATATTTGCAAACACAGTATGGATCACCAACTATCCTTCTACATTCGACCCATCTCAAGTCGAAAAAATGGTAGAAGCCACAGGTTTCAAACCTTTGAGTATCAGATTTCCTGTTCAAAATGATCACAAACAAAGAAGATTTTGTTACGTTGATTTCGGAAGTGCAGAAGAAGCGCAGTCGGTTAGAAATTCTCTTCATGACAAAGAAATAAATGGGTTCGTGATTCAAGCTGAGATCTCCAACCCAGCACTCAAAAGAGCTCGTCATACGCCGCCTGTTTCCCGGCAAGTTTACGTTCACAACTTGAACTTCAAGGATACTTCCGAACGTTCCCTTTGGCAATTTTTCTCCACTTTTGGTGATCTTGAATCAATAAAAATGCCTTTGAACCCAAAGAACAAGGCGCTCGGTAACCAGAACAATGGATTTGCCTTTATCACTTTTACTACAGAAGCAGGAGCAAAAGAGGCGATTTCGCTTGGTCATGCTGAATTGGATGGAAGACGGGTGGAAATCTCGGCTGTTAAATCCAAGGAAACCGTTAGGAGGTCAATTCGATTTGAGAAAGATTTGAGCGTGAGTATTCACAATGTCGACGAAATTGTCACCGAGGACCGGTTGAAGGCTCACGTCGAGTCCAAAGTGGGCCCCGTTACAAAATTTCAACTTATGCCTAGTCAGAAGGGCGCATTAGTCCAGTTTTCACTGGTTGCGAACGCAGGAAGGGCGTCCATCGTGTTAGAAGGAACAGAGTTCGAGGGCCAAATTCTTCATATTGGCCAAATGTCCGATTTCACTCAGACAGAGAGAGAAGGCAACTATAAGCATAGGGAAAAAAAGGAAGCTCCAAACGTAGTGGATAAAACCAAAACGGGAACACAAGAGAAAACTACGCCGAAAATGGTACCGCCTATGCTTCTTAGAAGACGGCGGTGAAGTCTGACGTACAAAAGTGCGACGACATATCGAGATTTCGCAGTCGACTGCATTAGTAGCAGTATAAGCAGTAATATATAAAGGGAAAGAAAATCAAAGTGTAAATGTGAGGGATTCCAGTCAGCAGTGAAAAGATTCTTGTGCAAACGAACTACCAACACCTATCTTCTGCTGCATTTCCATAGTATGAATTATCAAGGTAGGGTGAGTCAGGTGCCAGAGCAGTAGGAAAAAGTGCGAAATTTTTCACTCAAATAAGTCCCCCATTTTTCTTCTCTAGTACCCCAACCATGAGTGCCCCAATCAAGTTGGAGAAAACCGACAGAAGAGACGCTCTCGTGGAGATCGAGAAGCGTTACCAGAAATTCTGGGAAGAGCAAAAGTTCTTTGAAGTTGATTCCCCATCCACCGAGGAAGACCCCGAGCAAGATGCTGAGAAGTTGAGAGAAAACCACCCCAAGTACTTCACCACCATGGCTTACCCATACATGAACGGTGTTTTGCATGCTGGTCACTGTTTCACTTTGTCTAAAGCCGAGTTTGCCACCGGTTTCGAAAGAATGAACGGTAAGAGAGCGTTGTTCCCATTGGGTTTCCACTGCACTGGTATGCCCATCAAGTCTGCCGCCGACAAGATCAAAAGAGAGGTTGAGCAATTTGGCGCCGACTTCTCTGGAGCTCCAGCTGAAGACGAGGCGGAAGAAGCAGCACCAAAGGAAGTTCGCGAGAAGGTGGACCCAACCAAGTTCGTGGCCAAGAAGTCTAAGGCTGTGGCCAAGCAAGGTAGAGGCAAGTTCCAGTTCGAAATCATGTTGCAATTGGGTCTTAAGAGAGAGGAGGTTGCTGCTTTTGCTGACCCTCAACACTGGCTCAAATACTTCCCACACTTGGTCAGAAGAGATGTCACTGCTTTCGGTGGTAGAGTTGACTGGAGAAGATCCATGGTCACCACCCCAGCCAACCCATACTACGATGCGTTTGTCAGATGGCAAATCAACAGATTGAAGGAGTGTGGCAAAATCAAGTTTGGTGAGAGATACACCATCTACTCCGAAAAGGACGGTCAAGCTTGTTTGGACCACGACAGACTGAGTGGTGAGGGTGTTAACCCACAAGAGTACGTCGGTATCAAGATCGAGGTTACTGAGTTTGCTCCTGAGGCGCAAAAGATCTTTGCTGAGAACAACTTTGATCTTTCTAGTAATAAGGTGTACTTGGTTGCTGCCACCTTGAGACCAGAGACCATGTACGGTCAATCGTGTTGTTTTGTGTCTCCAAAGATTGACTATGGTGTGTTCAAGGCTGCTGACGGTGTCTACTACATCACAACTGAGCGTGCATTCAAGAACATGTGCTACCAAAAGTTGACTCCTACCAGAGGTGACCACACTGCCACTTTGACTATTAACGGTAGTGCCATTGTCGGATCCAAGATTCTTCCACCTTTGGCAGTGTTGAAGAACTTGAGAGTTCTTCCTATGGAGACCATCTTGCCTTCCAAGGGTACTGGTGTTGTGACGTGTGTGCCATCTGACTCTCCAGATGACTACATCACCACCAAAGACTTGGCGAACAAGCCTGAGTACTATAAGATCGAGAAGGAGTGGGTCAACACCGAAATCTTGCCAATCATTCAAACCGAGAAATACGGTAACGTGACTGCGGAGTTCTTGGTCAACGAGTTGAAGATTCAATCTCCAAAGGACCATGTGCAATTGGCCAAGGCCAAGGAGCTCGGTTACAAGGAAGGTTTCTACAATGCCACCATGTTGATCGGTAAGTACAAGGGCGAGAAGGTTGAAGAGGCCAAACCTAAGGTCAAGGCTGACATGATCGCTGACGGCCAAGCTTTTGTTTACAACGAGCCAGAATCGCTTGTTGTGTCCAGATCCGGTGACGACTGTATCGTGTCGTTGGAAGACCAATGGTACATCGACTATGGTGAGGAGAACTGGAAGTCGCAGGCTTTGGAGTGTCTTGCCAACATGGAGACCTTCTCCAAGGAGGCCCGTAACGGTTTCGAGGGTGTGTTGGACTGGTTGAAGAACTGGGCTCTTACCAGAACCTTCGGTTTGGGTACCAAGTGTCCATGGGATGAGTCTCAATTGATTGAGTCCTTGTCTGACTCTACCGTGTACATGGCTTACTACACCATTGCTCGTTTCTTGCACGGTGACTACTACGGCCAAACACCAGGTGCATTCGACATCAGCCCTGAAAAGATGACTGACGAAGTGTTTGACTTCATTTTTGCCAGACGTGACAATGTCGAGTCCGAGATCCCTGTGGAGCAATTGAAGGCCATGAGAAGAGAGTTTGAGTACTTTTACCCATTGGATGCGAGAGTTTCCGGTAAGGACTTGATTCCTAACCACTTGACCTTCTTCATCTACACCCACGTGGCGCTTTTCCCTAAGAAGATGTGGCCTAAGGCTATCAGAGCCAACGGTCACTTGTTATTGAACAACGCCAAGATGGCCAAGTCCACAGGTAACTTCTTGACCATGAAGGACATCATCGACAAATTCGGTGCCGACGCCTCCAGAGTCACCATGGCTGACGCTGGTGACAGCATTGAAGATGCCAACTTCGACGAATCCAACGCCAACGCTGCTATCTTGCGTTTGACCACCTTGAAGGAGTGGTGTGAAGAAATTACCGCGTGTGGCGACAAGTTGAGAGTTGGCGAGTACAACTTCTTTGACCTTGCGTTCGAAAACGAGATGAACGCGTTGGTTGAGAGAACCTACGAGCAATACGAGCAGACCAACTATAAGGCCGCGCTCAAGTACGGTTTGTTCGACTTCCAATCGGGCAGAGACTACTACAGAGACTCTGTTGACAAGATGCACAAGGACTTGGTTCTTAAATACATCGAGACCCAGGCGTTGTTGTTGGCTCCTATTGCTCCTCACTTCTCTGAGTACTTGTACAGAGAGGTTTGTGGCAAGTCTGGATCTGTGCAAACCACCGCTTTCCCAAGAGCCACCAAGCCCATCTCCCAAGGTTTGTTGGACTCTCTTGACTACGTCAAGGAGTTGGCCAGAGCCATCCGTGAAGCCGAGAGCGTTGTGTTGAAGTCCAAGAAGGGTAAGTCTGAGGTGGACCCAAGCAAGCCGGTTGTGGTGACTTTGCTTGTGGCTGCTTCTTTCCCTGAATGGCAAGACCAGTATATTGAGGTGGTGAGACAATTGTTCGAGAGCAACTCTTTGAACGACAACAAGGCGATCAAGGAGAAGGTTGGTAAGGACATGAAGAGAGCCATGCCCTTCATCACTTTCCTCAAGCAGAGATTGGTCAAGGAAGACCCCAAGACTGTGTTCAACAGGAAGTTGACTTTTGACGAAGGAGATGTCATCAAGCAAGTTCTTCCCAACATCAGCAAGAGCACCACCACGTTCAAGATTGAGCGTGTGGACATTGTTGCCTTTGCCCACGGCAAGAGTGTCGGTACTGACATTTTGACTGGAGCTGAGGTTGCGGTCACTGCCACCGGTAAGGTTGTGGACTCTGCTGTTCCAGGCGAGCCAGGTATTGTCATCAAGAATGCCGAGTAAATATAGATTTTAATGATTACAGTGCTACGGGGTGTAGTGGGACGTGACCGCCTGCGCGAGCAGAAGAGTAGAATGAAGTGGGACCAGGGTAACGAACGGAAGTGGAAATGTGGGTGGTTAGAAGTTGGTCAGAACAGTGGTGGCCTGCAACTCAGTCAAAAATAGTGCATGTCAAAATACGACCGAGTTAGTCACTCCAACAAACAGGACATATGCGCGACACATGCCGCTCCAACAACATAAGTAGCCACCAACACTGTCCCCGATCCACCATACAAAAGTAGAAACGTAGGCACCACGCCTCTGCTCGCGAGGACCACGATCCCAACCCAGTATCGCATCCGTCGTCGGCGTCCCCACTATATCGTATATCCATGCACCACCCGCCGGGCCAAACACCCGTGCCGCCCGTCCCTGTCCATGTGAACCTGTATCTATTCTACCCACACCCCAGCACAAACTCCCAACCGGACCACATTTCCTTTTCTCCCGCCGCACATCCGTTCCGGTGAGAATCTAGCGTCTTTTCTGGCCCCGTTCACGCGTCCTGTGCTCTTAGTTTCTCTTCGAGGCATCTCTCTCTCTACACCGCATCCACAATATACCCGCCCTATAACTACCAATACCCACTACATACCCACCACATACATCCCCACCACATACATCCCCACCACATTTGCCCAGCCCCAACTTCTGTTGCAGCCAACAACCCCTCCCCAAACCCAGCGCCACAGTCCCGCACCATGCCCAAGTCTCCTCCTGAGTATCCGCTCGTTGGCGCCGCGCCGACTTTTGACACAAAACTTGTGGACTCCGGCGCCCGCCTTGGCGACGCCTGGAACGGCCAGTTCGCGCTGTTTTCGTTGCCTCTCCCCGCCGACTCGCGTGAGTCCCGCAAGCGCTTCCGTGTGGACGCCACCCACTCGCCCGAGGGCTCGGTGGAGCTGCAAGCGACATACATGAACTGCGAGTCCACCGATGACATGATGCTCACGGACCTGGACGCGCCCGACACCTTGACACACCCGACGAAGCGGCGGTTGACGTCCACCGCGCTGAGCGAGGGCGTACCGCCCGTGCCGGCGCGCTTTCTGCCGTCGCTGGCCAACTCCAGCAGCTGCTCGGTGCCCGCGTCCGCCCGCACCGTGGTTGCGCCGGGCGGACGCGACCACGTTCCCCCATGCACCCCGAAGGTGTTGGAGTCGGCCGACGCGACCCCTGTGTCCGACATCGACGAGCAGAGCGTGCAGCACTTGGTTCTTCCGCTGCCTCTGGCGTCGCCAGTGCAAACCTCCACCGATAAGCCGTCGGTGTACGACGAGCTTGAGCGGCTCACGCTGCAAGTTCCCGCGACCCAGGGAGAGCTCGTGGAAATGTTGCTCAACCTCAGCGACTTTGTGCTGGAGCAGAACCGCAACCACTTGGTGTTCCAGATGCTCAAGCTCGTGCCGCGGCTGTCGCTACTGTCGCTCTGCGGCATCATCGAAAACTGCTTGCGCCGCGACTTGTTGTCCAGCTTGCCGGTGGAGATCTCCTTGAACATCCTCTCCCACTTGGACGCACCGTCGGTATTGGCCGTGTCCCAGGTGTGCCGCCTGTGGCACAAGCTCGTCAATAACACCGCGTTGTGGTGCACCATGCTTCGACAGAGTAAGCTCTTAACTGACCTGGCGCAGTTGCACCGTGAGTTGGCCAACCCAGCAAAGCTCATGGCCGAATGGGCCAACCCTAGCCCTTTTCTTGCCGATATCAACCCGGCGCAGATTCTTTACAAAAAGCGCTGCACCATTCTCAACAGGTGGATGGACCCTACGTATGAACCATCCCGCATCAGTGTCGCCGGTCACGGGGCAAACATTGTCACCTGTCTTCAGCACGACGAGGACAAAGTCGTCACGGGCCTTGAGGGCAAGCTGATCAATATCTACAGCGCCAAGACCGGAAAGCTCTTGCAGCTCTTGAAGGGCCATGACGGCGGAGTGTGGGCTCTCAAATACTTCTCTAACACATTGGTCACCGGCTCCACCGATCGTGATGTTCGTGTCTGGAACATTCGAACAGGGCAGTGCTCTCACGTTTTCCGTGGCCACACTTCAACGGTGCGGTGCTTAGACATTTTGCACCCGGTGCAAATAGGTGTCAACGACAATGGCGAACCCATCATGTACCCTGAGTACCCACTTTTGGTCACAGGCTCTAGAGACCACAACTTGCATGTTTGGAGATTACCGCTCGATAGCGAAGGCGACGGTGCTGATGTCATTAGAGAAACCAAGGTTTACGATGCCAAGGATCCTTCAAACCCATACTTGGTGGCCCTTTTGTTGGGACATACTCAGTCCGTGCGCTCTGTTACCGGTTACGGCAATATTATCATTTCTGGTTCATATGATACCACTATCCGCGTTTGGGATTTGCTTGATGGTGGCCGCTGCAAACACGTTCTTGAAGGCCATACGGACAAGATTTACTCCACAGCTTTGAGCTTCAAGAACAAAAGATGCTACTCGGGCTCCATGGACCTGACCATCAACGTATGGGATTTTGAGAAAGGCAAGCTCTTGTACACTTTACAAGGCCACAGCTCCTTGGTTGGGCTTCTCGCTTTATCCGATGACTACCTCGTGTCCGCAGCAGCAGACTCTACTTTGCGGGTCTGGGATCCAAAAACTGGTGAAAATTTGAGCAAGCTAAAGGGCCACAACAGTGCCATCACATGTTTCCAACACGACAGTCTTCGTATCGTTAGTGGCAGTGAAAGAATGTTCAAGTTATGGGATATCAGATCCGGTAAGTTCGTTCGTGACCTTTTGTCTGATATTACTGGCGGCATCTGGCAGGTGAGCTTTGATGCTGATAGATGTGTGGCCGCGGTTCAGAAAACAAAAAATGATGCAGAAGAAACCTACATTGAAATCCTTGACTTCAGTGCACCACTCAACGATGTCTCCGCTGACGTTTCGAGTGATAATCTGTCTGCATTAATGGAAGTTTCTTAATCAGCTAAGTCAAACGGGCTATGGCCCCGTCATAGTTGAGCATATTATTTTCCGTAATTGCTACCGTAAGGTATGCACTCGGAATTTTTGGTTAGATAGTCACGTATATTATGTGATAAAAATACAAGTTCTAGTCTATAAAATACAATTTCCGTAATTTTGAAAACCTCTCTAAACCTTCGTTGACGTTGATGCTATTCTGTCTTTTTCTGGGCTCGGAAATATCTGGTCCGATAGCCATGTCTTTATCTTCGTATTCTCCAACCGGCCCAACGTACCGATACAGCTGGATCAACATATTTTTGAAATAATCGTAAAATGGGACGTTTCCCATGTTTGTTACATGCATACACCACGATTTATGGCCAAAGTTATTATCTTCGATGTCATCATCGTCCGTGTTGTTGTAAAAATCGCTGGAACTAGTCGCCAATGCAGAAGGAATATGCGCTGGAAATTCACAAGGTGATAACGTTCTTAATGGGGCGAAATTTTCACCGTTGGACTGTGGTTCGCCTGATTTTATCACCACGCGGTTGTTGCAAGTTGTGCAAATAAGAAGAAGAATACGCTCATGAGCGAATTGCTGAGTCTTCAAGTCCCATCCCATGGCCGCTATTCTATAAACCCATCCAGGGCAATTTTTTGCCAACACGGTAGCAAAATTCTCCTTGTCGTCTTTGTAATAACGCGACAGGAGCCACGTATTAGACACATGAATAAGCTGGGTCAATTCCTCCAGAGAAATTGGGGTAAAAAGCCGCTGAAACTCTGATGACTGTTGATCTAAGTGAGGTAGGATATTTGTGAGACTGAAAAGAACTTGGAGATACTCATCTATCAAGGTCTCGTCGGCAACACTGATGTGCGGTGTGAGATAGTACACACTATCAACGGGAGTGTGTAGTTTTTGCCAAGAGCAGGAGTCCAAATGGCCCAGACCGCACACTTGAGTGATGTATTCTTTTTTCAAGTTTGTGTTAACAAGCTGGATGTCATCCGAATCGAACCAGAACGGCGTGTAATCCGGTGCTTCTTCCATATTAAACTGCAACACCAACTGGGCTTTGCAAACTGTGCATCGAAGGTGATTTTTCAAGTTATGGTTCAGAGAAATGGACTCACAGGTCCAGCCATGTGAAGCACATAGAAGCTCATTCAACTCGGTGAACTCAGCCGAATATGGAATTTGCCAATTCAACGCATTGAAGGTCGCAAGACGACTAAGAAGGAGAGCACGGGAGTACGGGTTGAAGACGGTGGACTTTGCAGAGATTCTTTCAAAGTCTAGTTCTTGATTGCTCCTTTTGCTTTTATGATAATTGTAGTGGTGTTTGGCCTTGACCAGACGAAAGAACTGGATGTCTGGGTTTGAAGTATATTTGGCTGGTGTGACCGGTGCCGAGAACAGGGTTGGGAAATTCGTGGAATATTTTTCTCTGTTTTGATCAAAGAGTTCTAAACAGCGCCCCAACACCTTCGGGGTGCCAGCGGAAATTTCGGAAAGATCCATATTTGGCATTTGGTGGAACACATCTGCTGGTGCTCAAATTGTGTTGGGTCACGTGTACATCGCTAGCAAGAGTGCGGGCCACGGTTACGTCTGATTTGGGCGAATGCGGTTTGCATGGTGTGGCATATCCTTCATCGGACAAGCAGGTGCAACTGGAAAGCGTGATTGGGTAAATAGCATTTGTAAACTTGCGAAACGGTGAAAAATAAAAGAGGACAGTGAGAAGTATTTATGGGTCCAAATGCGGAGCCGGCGATGGCTCAAATAGTTAAAGCTGAATATTACGCAAGTTTACCCGCTTGTCGGGTTTGTATCGTATGGTCTATATATAGTTTTGATCAATCCAGGCCATAGGACACCTTTTTCTGTTCCACATTAAGTTCTTATCTTCTCTTCGGGCGAAATGACATAGAGCCAGATCAATAGGTTGACAGATGAAATAGAGCACATCTGCTTGTATACCTTCTTGGTCATCCCACGTGTAGTGGAGATTGAATAAAGGCATGCACAGAAAACCGCATATCTTTGTATTCGGCTATTAGGGTTCTCATATTCCGTCCTGATGTTCCTCATATACTTTAGCGATATCCATCGGAGACTCTTATCGTTGAAGGACTGGGACTCTTCTGCATTTTGCAATACAGAGTGGGTGCAAACCTTCAATGATCACAAAACTACAAGGCAACGGTTTCGCGGCCATTTCCGTTGACAAAAAAAAAATGAAAATGAAAATGAAAAAGCATGTATCGTGTGTTCCGTATCTGAATCTAAGAGTAGTAATTATCTTTAGCATCAATACTGTTTTGCCTTCGTTCGTGTACGCTACTCACCCCAGTCGGGTGACAAACCCCGCGCGCATACTTAACCACTGCGCATATTTATTGGATATATAAATCTAGATTTATTTACCCCATCTGCAGTTGATTGGTTGGAAAGTGTGAATTTTGCCTTCTTTCAACCAAAGTCTCGTACACCGCTCTCTTCTTGGTTTCTGTGATGGAAGAAAGACCACCTCCCTATTCCGAACCGCCGGCATACGTGCCACTGTACCCGGGGTCACAATATACTTTCCCACAATATCTTGGCCAGCCAGTGGCCAGGCCGATTCGGTCTCGAATTGCTAAATTCCCCAGACCCAGAGAAAACCTGATCCTTAGTCTCAAAGCTTATGAAACCGTGTATGTGGTGGACGATGCTGCGTCTATGGGCTATGTCGACGAGCAATCGGGAATTGTTCCGTGGACTGCTGCGAGAGATGCATTGACGGTATTCGCCACCATATGCGAAGAATGGGAACAAGATGGCCAGGACCTCTGGTTCCTAAACAGTCACATCCCAATTCGAAACGCGAGACCGCGAGATATCGAGCACGCGTTCAATTCGATCTCTCCGTTCGGAAAAACCGATATGGCCTCCGCTATTCGTCGTGTTGTGTGTGGATATTTCCAAAGATACACCCCACACACCAAGCCTCTCAATATAGTGGCTATCACCGATGGTGTTTTGTCTGATGACATTATTAGTGCTATTCGCTGGATCAATCGGGAGCTCGATAAACGCCACTCTTTGGTGGATCAAATCTGCATTGAAGTGATCCAAATAGGTACAAACAACAAGCCAGGGAGAAGTCTCCGATCATTGGGCGTGGATTTTTCCCAAGTCGGTCTCACCCATGATCTCATCGACACGGTTTCTTGGGAGTCTAAAAGAGAACCTTTCTCCGACATGTATATCGTCAAGGCTGTTTCCAAAGTTTTAATGAGGCGATGGGACGACCAGATGGGCCGTGGACCGTGCAATAGGCTACGGAGAAGTAGACTGAATGTCTTAGTCTCGGGTCTTTAGTTTTGTGGTTTTTATTTCTTCTATTGTGACTGCCTTTTCTTTTGTAGTGAGATATCGCTTACCACGTTGGCACTGCTCTTGTACTTCAATGAGCGGTCTTTTTACGTCTCACAAATATACCAATTGTCGCGTTGCTTATAATTATTGGCACTCATTCTGTAGCTTGAATGAAATGATTCCTACATCGACTATTTGATTGCTAAGTATTCCACACAAAAACCGGCTGACGCGGCTTGACTCACCTCGCACCCATATTCGCACCCAGAATTACACCAGTATCGCACCAATATCGCCCAACCTGCATATGTACCGTCCACCACTGAAGAAAAAGAGACCTTTCAACACCAAAGTTCAATACCAAAATGGCAAAAAGACCAGTGCTCGAGGAGGTCGACGATGACGACATCGATAACATGGACATGGACATTGCTCAGTTCGATCCCAACTTGAGAACTCCAATCGCCCCCATCAACAAGCCTGTGATTACCAGATCGCAAGATTCGGAACCTGCGTTGTTCCCCAATGTTCAGCCCACTCCCGTTTCTCAGCCTAGAAGAAGCGATATCGTGGACCCTAGCAAATTCAGTGCCAAGGAAAGAGAAGAACTTAACAGCTTCCAGATCATCTACCCCTGCTACTTTGACAAAAACAGAACCTTCAAGCAAGGCAGAAGAGTTCCTCTTGCTGATGCGGTTGAAAATCCTTTAGCGAAGACTATTTCCGACGCTATTCGCAGACTCCAAATCCCTGCTCTTCTTGAGTTGGATAAGTCGCACCCACAGGATTTTGGTAACCCGGGCAGAGTCCGTGTTTTGATCAAGGACAAAGGTGTTGCTGGAGACAGCAGGTTCCCCACCAAGAAGTCGTTGATGCGCAACATCAGCACCTACTTAAAGGAACACCCCACGACTTTGGAAAGCATCGGACGTCTGAGCGGCATTCCGTATCCGGCGGAGTTTGAAACTTTTGAACCAGAAGAATTGCCCAGAGTTAAAGGCAAGGCCATGAACACGATCGTGCCGATCCACTCCAACTTGATGTTGAAGCATCCGATGACCAAGCTGATATACGACCCTCTTCCGGAGACTCCTGAAGCTCCCAAGCTTCCCAAAGCTCCTAAGCAACAGAAAAAGATCATGAAAATTCGTGGATAATGACGTCAAGTGGATAGGTAATAAATACACCCTCAATCTAGGACATTAGATGTTGTTGGAGGAGCTACAGATGCGTTATTTTGGCCATGTTTTAGCATGATATGTAGAAGTCATTTCTGCTATCTAATCCGTGAATAAGCAGGCTGCTGATGAATAGCAAGTACGGATAGCGAATCCAACTAAATACTGATCTAACACGCTCCGGAGCGAAGAGATTATTGGCAGAGAGGCTACTTTCATGGTGAGCGTTCTACGAGTAATGAAGTATGGTACTTTTAGAGTACCATTCTGTAGTAAAAAATACAGTACTTTCATAGTACCATTCCGCTTGTGAAAATTATAATCTTCTCATGTAAACATTCCTCTTGCGACAAAAATGGTATTCTGATGGGAACTGTCCTCTGGTAAAAGAGGTACGGTACTCTCAGGGAACAGACGGCACTCCCAGTCCGCTACAATTACCGGTCCCAAACGGCATTATTAAATTATCCTATTCTCTACTTGGCAGGAGAGTACTTGCTTCTGTACTCGTTGATGGCAGCCAAGTTCTCGGCGCTCAACTTCTCCTTCAAGTGCTCCACAATGTCGGTCAAGGTGACAATAGCAAACACTGGGACACCGTATCTGGCACTGACAGCTTGAGTGGCAGACTTGTCAGAGTCCTTGGTGGTCTCCTCTCTGTCCAACGCAAGAACACAGCCCACAACAGTACCCTTTTCTCCGGAAATGATCTCGAAAGCCTCGTTAATGGCAGTTCCTGCAGTCATAACGTCGTCGATGATCAACACCTTCTTTCCGGTCAAAGAAGCGCCCACTATGGAGCCGCCCTCGCCGTGATCCTTCTTCTCCTTTCTGTTGAAAGAGTACTCGGTGTTACCGTAGGTCTCTGGGTCCAACTCCGCCAACTTGGCCACGGTGATAGCCACCAAAGGAATACCCTTGTAAGCTGGGCCAAAAAGCACGTCAAACTTGATGCCGGTCTTGATGATGGCTTGAGCATAGGCAGTGGCCAAAGTAGACATCAGTTTTCCTGTGTTCAACAAACCCATGTTGAAAAAGTAAGGGGACTGACGGCCGGACTTCAAGGTGAAGGAGCCAAATCTTAACGCTTGGCTTTCCAAGGCGTGGTCCAAGAGAACTTTTTGAGAAGCTTGCATTTTTGAAGTATTAGAAGTTACAGCTTTTTCCTTTTCACCCAAACCAAATCGCCTGACTTGCTCCAGTTGAGAAGGAAAGAGAAGAAGAGAGAGAGAGCGGACGCAGTTTTTTACCGGTCCTCACTTTTAGCACCGATGAGATTTGCACGTGACTCTACTCCGCCGGAAATATGCAGGCAATTCATCTCGCCAGGGCTTTCCACTGAACTGATATTTGGTTAACGAATTTGAGTATTGGCTAATCGAGAGTGTTACTCTTTTGCTTCGCTTATGGCCATTCAAAGCTCAAACATTAAAAAGGGCAACTGGAGAAGTAATCGCAATGACCCTCTCCACCTCCATACATCTCGCCAACCCCATCATTGACGTTCAAAGACAAATGCTGTGACCCCGTAATTCCCTTGTAGATTGAGAATATTCGCTTTCACTTTCATTCGCAGTTTTCGGAATCCACTTGTAAGATTGTTGGCCCGGGCTCCCCAGTGCCATACTAAGTACCTGCACAGATACTCGACTTCGTCAACAATACATCTCCATCTTTCATGTCTGGACTGGAAAAGAGAGACTTCAACCAAATCCTCGATTCATTGGAAGACAACTATAGACATGATCTAGCGGTGCATCTTTATCTGACGTTTCTCTCGCATAAGGTGAACCCACACTTTCCTGGCCCAAACTGGGCATCTTGGCCCTTGGACAAGTCTGAGTTGCCTGATTTGGCCAGGTATAATCGTTATGAAGATCAATTAGACGAAGCTTTTGTCGGTGATACAACTCCGGTGTCTCCTCAGCTGAAAAATACCGACGAACCCCGGCCCGTTACCAAAGAAATGGTGGATGATTTATTTTCCAAGAAACAACAGCTTTCGGTCAGATGCCAGAACTCAAGTCCCGTAGCACCTAATTCATTGCTTCTAAATGAGCTTCAGGCATTAGTACTTCGAAAAGTCCATCAAAAGGCTAATCTGAAACGAAGAGAAGGGGTGGATCTCACCACAGACGAGAACAATGAACTCACGCAACAAATGGCACTCAGGTTAGCTCACAAGCTACAGGGACTTCTAGAAAATTTGTCAACCGCAAAATTCTCTAGTCGAAAAGGAACGTGGCAAGACGTGCATTTGCAGGCTCTCGTATATCGAGATCACGGTAAACCTGTGAGCATCAAAAGCGAGAGGAAAAGTTATGCTAGGTCAAAACGCCTTTTCCGCGACGTGAAGTTCAATTATGAGTATCTGCTAGATCAGTATCATGCATCGGGTGAGGAAGAAATTGACAGTGATATTGAATTTGACGTGAATCATCATTTGGAGGCTCTAGATACCCAAATGCAAGTCAAGAGACGTCGCCGCATCACCCCATCAGTTGAGCTCTTGGAGAAAGCTAAGCAAAAGGAAGATCATAAAGAGCATGTATTCAGCAGGTTGTGCTCTGAAGCAGAATGTGCCCTGAATCTCTCGTGGAAAAAAACTGACCTCTTCACCAAATTGACATCTTCAGAAACTCATTTAAGCGGCGAGAGAGCAGAGGCAGTGACTACATCCACGTTGAGTGCGCTGGATTACATTCGAAAAGCATAATGGACGTTACAATATTCAATGAGAGAAAAACAGTATTTAGAGAAATAAAGCCTACTTTCTCTTTTCGAAAGTGGAAGTAATTTCAGTGTTGAAAATGACATCCCAGAATCTGCTAGTGACACCAAAGCCCAACTCGTAGTTCTTGTAGTGGTGCTCCAAGTGGTAAGTCTTCAAATCTTGAAAGTACTTTGGCAACTTTGTGTGGTGCAAAACATAGTGGGTAACATCGTACATGATGTAGCCCAAGGTTCCGCCCGCAAAACCGGAGCAAGCCATGTAGAAGGGGAGGATAGCAAACACCAACTTGTAGAATGGGAACGCTAAGGCGAGAAACAAAGTAGGAGGCATGACCAATCTGTATCTGTCCATAGGCAAGTAGTGGTGGACACCGTGCAAGAGGAAATGGATGGTGAAAAACACCGGGTGATTAGGCAAGTAACCGTCCAAGTGGAACAAGAATCTGTGCAAGCAGTACTCGATCAAGGTCCAGGCAAACAAACCGAGAGCCCAGAAACTCAATGCAGTGACCTTGTCTTGACCGGTGAAACCAACGTAGAAGATATAGAAGTTCACAGGAAGCCACACGGTAGGCACCACCCACCATGGGGTCAACGAGATGGGCTCCAAGAAGTTACCGAACAACTGAGCAGAGCCCTTACCGTAGTGGCGGGGTCTGTGGACCTGGTCCAAGTAGAAATCCTTGTCGAAGTTACTGAAGATCATTTGTGGAAGCAAAGGCTTGTTCAAATCCAAAAACTTGTGTTTCTTGGAGTCCTCTTCGAAGTCGGTCTGGATGGATAACTTTTCCAACGCAGGCAAATGGTCGTGGAACTCGTACAAATCCATGTCCTCCTGGGCTTCCTTTGTGAGCTTGACCTCGACCGGGGTGTGGTTTCTGTTGTTCAAAAGTTCGCTTTCTTCCTCAGGCGTAGCCAAGTACCCCACCAACATTTCGTCATCAAGCATCTCGTACGCACTCTCGGAGTGCTCGTGGGACTCTGCATCCGCCATAATCTCTGTGATATCCTTTCCGGCGTATTCCAATATTATGTCGTCTCCAGCCGGGTGCTCATCGAGAAATCCAGTAACATTGTATACTTTTCGTTGGTACAACGTGACCCAGCAGTCATCACTGCTGTTGTGTTTGGCCACGTCTGCAACAGACATGAGTGGTAACGATTTCGACATGTTTCGACGGAGTGTGAAGTAGGGAAGAAAAGTGGTATAGCGACTTATTTATCTGGCACCACTTTGAATCGGTAAACACGAGATTTCTTCAGCCTGTACCTGTCGCTTCGGATTATCTGCAGGAAATACGAATCACGTGTCAATCGTTGTGTGGGAGTGGTTCTGATCTTTCCCCTGGCGGAAATTGCGGTAAGACTAGGGTTCGCATAGTTGAAGTTGGAACCGGGGTAGGGATCAAGATCTTTCTCCATTCACCATTTTCACCTCTCCAAGTCATCTTTTTTCCTCCGGATGAGCTGTCGACAATGAAATCTCCTAAACGAATAGTGCGCGCGGTATGTGCTGACGCGCCTCCAGCATATATGCTGACCATGCATATTCTCTGTCGGCTGGTTGGTCCACCACCACACCATCGCCGTCGGTCTACATAGGCATATTTATCATTCATGTAAATTTTTGGCTAATTAGCAGTAGCTTAAACGCTGATCCGATTTTCTTGGGCGTCCAAATCAAGCTTGATGGTATCAAAGGTGCCCTCATCCAAGTCATCGTCAATCTCAAACTCGGTGTCGGGGTCTTCGGCGTTGAATAGCTCCATCTCGGCTTCAGGCTGCTCGAGTGGCTGTTCCTCCAGGGATAATTGCTGCTCCAAATGTAAAGTATGGTCCACCAAGTTCAAGTAGGCATACATGAAGTTGGAAAGAAGCACCTGTTCGCGTAAGGAACGTTTGGGATTGGCGAGCTTTAAATGCGACAAGCGGTAAATTGCTCTTTCGACATGCACGGGAAATCTATGGTCGATCATGACTAGGGTGGATTGTGAAGGCGGAGGCAAAGGAAAGCCGAATGCGGAATCCGTAAACTCAATCGGCTGGTTGGGTTTCGATGTCCTTCTAATGGATTTCTTGAGCTTTTCTTGCACTTCTTGTGTAGTTTGTGGTTTTGGTGACTCCTCGTTAACTTGGGGGATTTCGTCCTTGTTTTCAGCTTCGGGGATTTTTCTTTCGGGAATATCGGCCGCATCGGCATTTTCTTGTCGGGATTCTTGTGTCTTCTTTTTAAACGTATTTCTAAGGATTGACTTGACTTTGTCGTCTGCTCCTTTTGTTTCGGCCTTTTCGCTCGCATCTTTTTGTTCTGCGCTCGATGAGGGCTTCACTGAAAGCATCTCCTCCGTTTTCTGTTCATCCGGATAATGGGATTTGTTCGAGATTCTCCGCAAAATCAAAGCTTTAGCTTTCGCTTCGTTCTCATTTTCTTCAACGGTAGCCGACAGGTTCTGCTTGCGGGGGACAATGTCATGGTGGCTCTTTTCTGAAGAAATGGAGCTGCTGCGCTTCTTTTTGAAGAGCTTGGAAATGACGTTTTCTTTGCCGCCTTGGTCATTCTTATGTTTCTTACCCAACAGCAACTCGGGTGAGGAAATAGCTCTAGTAGAAACCTTGTGTTCGCCCTCTTGCTTTGACTTCTGGCTGTCCGATGTGCTAACCGATCTCTCCTTAGACCATAACCAGCCCTTCTTTGAGCCCTTCTTTTTTTCTGGCTTTTCGGTATGATCATGCTTAGTAAGGGCACCAAAGCTCTTCTTTGTGCGGATCTTGTTTGTCTCCGACTTCCTTTCGGACAACGGCAATTTTTGTTCCGCTCTTGGTTTAACGTCACTGGAAGGTGCGAACGGTGACTGCGCAGAGCTAAGCTCGGCCATGTCTTCAATTTCGGGTATCACTATTGTCTGATGGGTGGACTTCTCTTTAACTAGAGTTTTAGCGGTGGCATCTACCGGGGTTTCGGACAGAGTATCACCTGAAGTGTCAACTGCAGTCTCGATGGCAGTTTCGGTCTCAGTTTCAGTATCAATTGCAGTGTCAACTGCTTTAGGAACAGCGTCAACGGCAGAAGCAGCCACGAGGTTAGCCTCGGGTTCAACTGGAATGTTACGAGGGTTATCCTGCAATGCATTGAACTCTTGTGGTTCGAAACTATCAGCAAGAGCTTGATCGTCTGGCAGGAACGCCCAGTTTGTCTTGTTTTGTGAAACAACGTCTGGTTCTTTTGGTTCAGCCTTTTCATGCACAGGCTGAGGTGCAGACACTGAAACGGGTGTTACAGCATTTGGGGCTGGGGTTCTTGATTTCTCCACATGGAGTTCCTCAAGAATATCCTTCTCGATGCCCAATGAGTCTTCGTAGCTGACATCGTGCGAGGAAAGGTCGAAGCTGAAGTCCGCGTGGCCCTCTGAGGGTTTTTCCGTCTTTTGGTCCTTTGGTTTGCGAGACTCGAGTGGTTGTATTGGGGCAGGCACTTGCTCGTGTGCCACGGGGTCGGCCTTGGACAAACTCTCCTTGAATTCGTTTATTTCTGTTCTCAACAAATCCAAGTTTTGGTTGAGCTCGCGAGTCTTGCTTCGCTTGTCGGCCTTCTTGGCCCGTGAGTCGGGTCTGGAATCGGGTCTTGCATCTCGAAACTCGGGTCTCAAGTCAGATCTCGCTTCGGCTCTTGAATCTCTGTAATCAGGTCTCAAGTCAGATCTCGCTTCGGCTCTTGAATCTCTGTAATCAGGTCTCAAGTCAGATCTCGATTCGGGTCTTGAATCTCTGAGTTCGGGTCTCGTGTCAGATCTCGACTCTCTCGGCTCGTGCTTCTTCTTTCCACCGATGCTAGGGCCCATGCTGGGGTACAGGGCGTACTGTCTGTCCTTTTTGGTGGTGGACGCGCCGTTGAGGCTAGTCTGCGATGCTGAAGGGCGCATGTGGTGGCCCAGAACAGGGCTGGAGCGACCATGGCGTGCACCCTGGGTCTGGTACGTCTGGTGGCCCTGATAGGAGCCAGAGCCATTACCAGGGTGCATCTTTGGCGACACGCGGCGCTGGCCGTAGTGGCGGTCGCCGGAGCCGAGGCTGATGAAGTCGTCGGTGGATTTGGTGGAGATGGGGCTCACGCGGCGTTCCTGGTACGGCGCGTTCTCGCGCAGCAGCGAGCGGCGCTGGTGGGGCGCGGGCGCGGGCGACGGCGAAGAGTGGGCGTAGGGTGTGGGCAGCGGGCGGCGCGGCAGGCTCGTCTGCGGCGGCGCGGACTTGGCGGGCCCGCGGTAGCTGAAAAGAATCTGCGAGCTGCGCGGGTTGATGCTGTTGAGGCTGTTGCGGGGCGACGCGGCCGCGGGGGAGGACGCGAGCGTGCTGCGCAACTCGGCCAAGTTCTCGGCCTTGCGCGACTGGAGCTGCGACCCCAACGCGCCGCCGTGCGGTTTGCGGTAGTCGAGGCGGCGGCTGCGGCGGAGCGCAAAGTCGTCTGACGGCGGCTGCGGCGAGCGGGGCGCAGTGCCCAGCGCGGGCGGCAGCG